>JYDO01000239.1:0-41936 GCA_001447755.1 Trichinella papuae | reverse complement strand
CATTGATGGCATTGACAACATCACTGCAAATTCTTTGAAAAACTTTTTCCATTTTCAAGCAATCGAAAAAGCAACCGTTCAACTGGAGCAACGAGAACAAACTAATTTTCAAACATTAAGCAATCTGTATAGTTATTCAAAACTTTAAAATAAGCAATTTTAAAGTTGAGTTTAAAGTTTAAACAAAACTTTCAACATATTTGTTTAAAGCATTGAAACAGTTACAATATATGATTAAATGACAGTTATTGATTTGAAAAATATAAAAATTAAAAAATAAAAATAATATAGTATATCATGCGTAAACAGTGCAAAACTTATTCTTTTAATCAATAACTTTCAAAAAATATTTTAGTCAAATCTGAAATTGCAAAAAGTTGTAAAACTAAAAATGCTTGTAACTGTATAACAGCAATATGTAAAAACATAAGAAAGAGGAATGCATTTTTTGAACAATCATTTCTTAAAATAATATAATTTTTATATTTTATGCCATACATTTACTTATATATTTATATATATTTCTGTCAGAAAATTATAAGAAATCAGTTTTGACCAATGAATATAAGTTCTTTTGGAACTGCTAAAAAGCTGATGTTTTAAGTTTGAACAAACCATTTTGTGCCCTTAATATCGAGTCAGTAATTTGTTGATTTCTATTTTCATTACATACATTTCTTTGATGCACTCATTTACATAATAGTGATGCCAAATGCACTGCTGTTCTTGCTGTTTATATTATGAGTTGATTGGTAATCAGGGTCAGGTATATCAAGAACAGCACAGCTTTTTTTCGCTTTCGTTTATATGCATTTGGCAGTCGAACAAATATTCGAGCAAATCAGTGAGTATGATACTGTAATTAAATAATTTGGAAACTATATTCAGTTTGAAATATGATCCGGCACCTTTGAGAAAAACAAGCTCTGCGCCGCACAATATTAACAAGATATTTTTCAATATGATTTCAAATATAACCGTGTTGAATTTGCTCAAAAATGTAATTTAATTTTTTAATTTATTAAATTGCAGTAATATCAAGCGCTCATTGAATGTACTTTTTAACTTTTATGTACTTGCGTATTATTATTAGTTACTGTAATTATCTTAAATTGTGTTTTTTTTTAATTTGTTAACATGTTAAATTTTGGAATTGATACGCGTTGTTTCACAATATAAATGAACCTGAAGATTGAAAACATGTTTTACATTTTAAGTTTTCTTTGTTCTGCAACTTTTATTCTGGTAAATTGAATTGTAAATTTTGAAATGTAGAAAAATGATAACGTTCATTGATTTAGGTAGTTTTGTTTAATATATTGTCACGGAGAAGTGAAAACGCGCACTTGTTTTTGTGCAAGGAATATTTGCATTATCCTACATTGCGATATCATCATCCTGTGAATGCATCTCTTGTAGGTTTGGCATTTCAGGCGAATACTTTGAAATTTTTGAAAAAGATGTTTTGCCACGAATCAAATCTCTACTCTGTTAAATCACGGAATTTTTCAAATACTGAACATATTCCATTTGTAACAGCTGCAAATGATGTTTATTTTCAAAGCGTCTTGGTTACAATTCGTTCTGTTCAAATGCATTTTCCATATGCAAGAATAGTCTTATATGATTTGGGATTAGAGGCAAATCAAAGTGAATACGCATCAAAGTTATGCAATGTGAAGGTCATGAAATTTCCATTTGATGAATTTCCTGAATTTGTTAGCACACTGTCACAATTCCGTTGGAAACCTATTATTTTGATGGTATATTTTTATTTTTTATATTATCTTTTAAAGTAATCATTTTAGTTATCTTTGTTGGAATACGGAACACTTTGGTATTTGGATTCCAGTATTATATTAACCTCATCAAATTTATTGCCAGTGTATAATTTGATCAACCAATTACATCCAGTAATCTTTTTTTTGTAGTTAACTTTTGATAATTAAGTTTCTTTTTGCAGAACAAAGCTGACACAGGCGGAAAATGCTCGCTTTTGTTTCATGGTAGTAGTGGTCATGGTATCTTTAGCGCGACAAATCCAAGTAAAATTATTTAAAAAAAATTGCACAAATTGTTGTAATCGTATTCATATATTGCAGAGATGTATGATTACTTTCCCACCAATTTGGAAAAACTGAAAAATACCGAAATGTTTGAATCAGGAATAATTTTTGCTTCATATTCAGAAGAAGTTTATTCTGTTCTTTTTTGGTGGGAAGATTTTATTGTATGTTGTAAAAGTAAAGTTGTTGAATTACTTCAGGATGGTGGCTTGCGCCGTTGAAGGACCCTGCATGGCTCCACCGGATTCGAACTCGTTTTGCCAATTTGGAAGAAGTCGGTATCGCAATTATGCATTTTGTCACAGATACGACCAGTCTGCGTTTAACTTACTTCTTGCAAATCTTCTGCATTACAAAAGTGACCGTTGGTCTAGTGGTATGTCGTACTTTTATCTTGTTAGACGAAATCAAAGAGATGAAACAAATTTTCCAGTGATGTGCTGATACTTTTCTCCATTTTTGCCGTACCCTATTGTTTTATGAATTTTGTGCTTTTCATTTTTTGAGCGTTTTGTTGCAGGCATGCATTTGAGAATGCTGTTATTCAACAAAGTGATTATTATGTTGAAGAGAACTTGTTTAATGATAAAGATAATCTGTAAACTTTTATTATCATTTTATTGTCGATGTTGAGTTTCCATTTTCAATTTCATTAATACCTTTTATTGCAAAACTGATATGCAACACAGCTTTATAGTAAGCACACCGGCTATTTTATTTTTCTTAAAAAATGAACTTTATTATTTTTTTAAATAGCTTACATGGTCCAATTGTTTGAATATAGTATTGGAAACTCATGAATTTGGTTTTTATGAAATCAGTATTTTCTGAAATGAAATAAAAAAATATTTTGTATTTTTTAGTTCTCGTTTGATGTGATATGTGTAATATTGAGTAATTTAAATGATTGAATGTAATGAGCTTTAAAATGTTTAGTAAATATAAAGCATTAGTCAAGAATTTACTCTTACTGACCGCATTCTTGTTTACATCGGTTAAATTTGTATTTTTTATTTTTATCAATAACACTACTAATAGCGCATTAATTAAGAATTATCTGTATTAAGATTTGTTTGATGTTGCTATGTAAGCCTATCTTTAAAATGTCTCAACAGCTCAACTTTCTGCAATAGCTTTAGCTTTGCATCTGCAAACAAGCTAGCTGTCTGTCGATTGCTGCGTCGACGAAAGTGAAATAAATAACAGATGCTGAAATCAAAGAAAATAATTTCACATGTATGGAAATTTTTGCATTGAAAATGCAATTGAATTTTGTTTCTAAGATCTTTTCTTTATTTATTAATGAAATGTCTACGTTTATAATAAAATAATTAATTCAACAGCACTTCAAACTGAACTATTGTTGTTGTTGTTGTTACAGATGGTATTAATTTGCACACTTTTACATTTTGATTCTACTTTATTTTTTCAATAGAAAAATATTGATGTATTTGATATGATGGATGGATTTAAAATGTATAATCATAATGTTTGATTGCTATTTCAAATTTACACCACCAATTTCAGAGCATGTGCATTGAGAAGAATTTAAAGGACAAATAGGATAATAAATAATAGTAATAATGGATTGAAATTCGAATTCACCATTCTCCAGTTCTGCTCAGAAAGATCACTTTGAACGGTTTCGGATGTAGTGCCAGCGTGCAGATGTAATTGTTCAAATCCAATTTGTTCAGTGCATCTTCTTGGATGATGCAACGTTTGATCAAAGAAGCAAAGAAAATGAAAATCTCAAATCGAGCCACAAGCTCACCTCCGCATCTTCGGCGTCCCAAACTGTACGGCATGATCAAGTCGGTTTTGGTATGGTCCAGTGATCCATCTTCGTGCAAAAATCGTCCCGGATCGAATTCATCGACTCGGTCGAAAACTGTTCTGTCACGGTGAGCTGAATATAAATTGAAAAGCACCGGCGTGCCTTCGGCTATCTCGTAGCCGCACAATTGACAATCTCTGGTTGCTTTGTGCAGAATTGCCAACGGTGATATGGACGAATAACGGTACACTTCGCACAAGGTGGCCATGGTCAGCGGCAATTTACCACGATCAGACCAGACAAGCTGGTGGTGGTGGTGGTGGTGAAGATCACCAATTTGGTCGTCCAATTCTTGGCGAACACGATCCTGCCATTTGGGATACTTTGCCATCAGCATGATGGCCCACTGCAACGTCAACGCTATGGTACCGAAACCGGCGCCGAACAAACTGCCACTCAATCCTTTCAACATATCACGATCATATTCACCTTTGCTATGATTATCATCATCATCATGTTCTTCTTCTTCTTCTTGGGTTGTGGAAATTTTGTAAAAAAAATCCGTAACATCCCGCAAATTCTCTTGATCATAAGTTCTGACGTGTTGTTCAGTCAATAGATCTGAATAAGCACGAATTCGACGCAACAAATCGACAAATTTCGCCACTTGCTTTCTCACAAGCCAACTCGCCCATGGTATGTAATCGCACAGTACACCGAAACGAGCGGTCCGTGCGAATTCATCTGCCGTCTCCAATATTCGACCAACCTCGGCGGAATCTTTGTCAAAATGTTGACCATAACACACGTAGCCCATGATTGTACACACGGCACGGTAAAGCGGCTTCTTCGGATCGACGGGCTTGCCAGCGGCTTGCTTCAGTTCAGCCATCAGATAGCCGACCGCTTTTGCAGCCACACCTTCCAATTCTGCTCTTCTTCTGTGAGTGAACATTGCCATAGCTTTCAATATCAGCTTCTTTCTTCTTTCTAAACTGAATTGAAACCTCAAAAATCTCTTCTCTGCATTATTTTCTATATTATCTCTATCCTCTCATGGGCAAGCAAATGGTAATTATCAAAATCACACGAATGACATCTATTGTCAAGTAAAATAAAAAAAAAAAATTTGCATAATTTAAAATACAACTGAATCACACTTATTATTAACTGTAAGCTGGTGAAAAGTCGTCGAATCCGGAAACCAGGCGGAAGGTGAAGAAGTCGGGCCGTCCGGCGAAGTGGTCATCGGTGGTCAACGCCCCACGAATCGCTCGCTGACCGTTGACGACGACCAACTTTCGACTGCCAACGCGTATACTGTACACGTCACCGTATTGTTCCCAGAGCTTCGTCAGGGTGAGGTTCATTTTCGAGCCCAGCCAAGGCATGTAGCCAACTATTGGCAAGCCAAACGGTCCAGGAGGTGATTTGCCACCGTTGCGGCATGTCCACCATAGCAACCAGGCAATCAGAAGAATGCAAATTACAATGACCAAGCTCATCCTGGTGTATGTCTCTCTCTGTGTGTGTGTGTGTGAATGCTTTCCACTCCGGTGATGAACAAAGTTTCACACAGAGCAAACGTAATGCCTGCAAGTAAACAATTTTATGCACATACTTATCGTACAGATGATAAACAAAATAAACAAGCAATAACAAATTTGCGTTGAAAATTGAATATCGTATATTTTTTTGCAAAGTGGAAACATGAATAAAATCACGTTTCTATCTAGTGATTTATCTTTTCAACAAAATTATAATTAATAAATAAAAAATATGTCGTCAATATTGTCGACCAGGTTAATGTTCAAAAAATTCCACATTGAGTAAATAACGTACGTTGTTTACTAATGCTGATTGTGAGATGCAAAATAATATGCTAACGCGATTGTAGTTTGATAAAATAAACATTGTTGTGGTATAACATAAAAAATGCAATAAAATACATACATACTATCTCTCACTTTCTATGTGTGTGTGTGTATGTGTGTGGATATTTACTTGAAAGACTATGGAAAAATATGAAATAATAATAATATTCGACAGTGTCAAAATGCAGTCAAACAGTGTAACAACACATATGTGGAAAATTGTACATAAAACAAAATAGAGAGGCCATAGAATGATTTAAAAAAAATACATGTCGTATTAAAAGCACTTATATAAATAGATAAACCTTTCAAAAAGCTTACATCGCACACACAGACATACACACACACACAAGTAGGAGATGCGTCTTGATTGAATATCAATAAGTGAGTTTAAAAAGTGGATAAAATAATGAATAATAACAAAACAGAGAAGAGTAGGAGTTTTCAAATTTCCGCAGAAGATACTGAATCGGCGTGATTGGAATCCGGCGACTTTGGTATTGGAGAATTCCGTGAATTTGAACAAATGTTACTCTGCAGCATTGGCAACAGTGCAGAATTGGAAGGTGTTGGGGTCGTCGGTGCAGCCGCCAACGTTGCCGCCAGGGTCGCTGCCAGAGAGGAATTGGTCGGTGGCGTGGGCGTGGGCGGTGGTGCCGAAACCGTCGTCGATGGCAACACTGACGAGCACAGAGCTTGTTGCAGATGTTGGTGAGATCTGCCGGTGATGTTCAAGTTTGCGGACAACGTGCTCGGCGGCCGGCTCCGTTTCGCCAGGCTCCCAGCGGTCAGAGCCGTCGCCTCGGCATTGCCAACAAGACTTGGAAACGACACCGCAACCGGGACCTGAGCGCCGCCGACACCGAGGTAGGTCGGCGTGTATGGAAGCAAATTCGACCCTGGCAAGCCGACTCCATTCAAGCCTACAATGAAAATTATGCTTGTTTGTTTGTTTGTTTGTTTACTTGATTGCTTGTGATTGGTTGTTTACCATCTGCACGAGCAGAGAATGGGTTGAATGCGAGACCCAAATCTACAGACTTTCGAGCTAAATTCGAATGCTCTGCCGAATTGGATAGCACCAAAAATTGCCTATTGACACAATTGCGCAGATCATCCGGTATTGTACCAGTAATAGCACGCCGTATTTCATGCGCCGCAGCTTCTCTCATCTCGCGGCAAGATTCTTCGGAATACCAACTACAATGAGGGGTGCGGATCAAATTTCGTACATCTGCAAAATGTCCTGCAAAGAAGCAACACAAACTTTCATGTGAAGAAATGTGTGAATGATAAATATATATGTATAAATATATAATAAATTGATCACAATGGATTGGCAATCAATAACTTTAAACCATCACCAACTTGATGAATGTGACAATTGAAATTTATTGAACAGTTGAAAGAGAAGAAGAGAAATTAATTTCTTTTTTAAAATAATTTTTACCAGAAGCTGGATTTTGTTGATCAAATTCAAAAACATCCAATGCAGCCGAACGAATACGACCAGTGCGCAGAGCCCTGGCCAAGGCGATCTCATCCACCAAAGCCCCTCTGGAGACGTTGACAAGCATCGCATCTACAAAACTGCAATTGGTCAATAATTGAACTTGAACAGCTTTTTTTTTGCTTTGCAACAACAATACTTCTTTTCATTTGCATAATGCTGCTTTCGTTGATCATGTGGTAACTGTTCGGTGTGAGTGGACAATGCAAAGTTATGCAATCGGCTTGGGAAAGCAGCTCTTTCAACGTGCTCATTTGCTTGATGCTGAAAACCTTGTCTGTACCGTCAGCAACGGTCGGATCGTAGAAGATCACGTTGAAGCCGAACACCTTTGCCCGCAAAGCTACGGCCGTACCAACACCACCTATTAATTATTAATAATATTATTGTTGTTGTATTTAATAAAATTAAAATTTGAATTAATCTTTCCCACTACCCAATCCGACGATTCCCAACGTCTGGCCGCGGATTCGTACCGTACCGCTGGCCGCTTCGCGAATCATCTCCGGACCGGAGATTTGCTTGCCACTTGATACCGCATTCGCCAGCCAATAGGTGCGTCTGTACAAATTGAGAATCAAGCACAACGTACTGTCGGCCACCTCTTCAACATCTATTCCGGGTACATTGCAAACAGTAATACCTGAGAGTGAAAAGGAAATTTATCAATCATTATTAATAATAGAATTTATTAATTACCAAGATCGCCGGCAGCTTTGATGTCGATATTGTCCACGTCGGAACCGATTCGAACGATCAATTTCAACGCTTTGTATTGCAAAAGATCATCTCTGCTCAGCGACATGCCATGCCAAAGCAGAGCAGCGAATGCCTCATTCAACACCTTCATAACAAACAGATAAATATGATTATTTTAAATATGAAAAATTATATTAAAAAAAAATTAAAATCAAATAAAAACCCGTTCGTGAACTTCAGATGTAGTTTGCGCGTCGCAGAATGCGACCGTGGCAACATCTTTCAATATTGGCATTTCATAAGTGCAATCTCTGCCGTCAAGCAGAGCGACCAACGGCTTGCGATTCATCGATCGGTCCAAAAATCGCTGCCCACTGTTGTTCTCCACTAAACTTTTCTTCTCTCTAACAATGATAATGATAATAATGATAATCATAATAATAATAATAGTAATTGTTAATTGTTATTATTAATAAATAGTAATAATTGTGACGCGATCAATGAAGGAAACATTCAATTAAACAAACGCTGGAATTCAGACCGAATGAGAAGAATCAAACAAACGAAAAGATAGATGATCATCATCGTCATCATCATTTTGGATGAACGATGATCACTGGCAATTTGTCATATTTATTGTTGGCAAATGTCCAAGGCGGAATCAGAAACTTTGCACCTTGACCAAAGATCCGCCACACCCTGAACAACAACAACAATGCTTTTTGCTAATTGAACATATTCAATCCTGGATTATGATGTTGAAAATTCAAAAAAGCACACTGTTCAACAGGGATTATTCCAAAAAAAATAATAAACAGAATAAGTACTGTAAGATGATGAAAGAAAATAAATGCAATTTTTCACCCGTGAATCAATTATTGGTTTAAAGTGTATCCTTTCTTTGTTCGAAGATGAAATTTTTCATTGCTGTATTTTCTCTTCCAACAATGGAAAAAAAATGTGAAACACATTCGAATAATATTGAAATTTCAACAGCTAAACACAATATCACACACGCACACATACTCTCTCTGGCCTGCTTGAAATAGAAACAATGCAACATGCAAATTTATTTTGTTGAAATTAATTTCTAACTTACTGTACAATTAATTGTTGAATTGAAATGAAAAGTGAAAAAAAAACTACAACTATTCACATTTTCAAAGTAAAAACAGACGACCTGAATGAATGGAATTCAAAAAGTCGACACATCAAAATTTGGGTAAACAAAAGAATTGCAATTCCAACTGATGAATAAATAAATAAATAAATAGTAATTAAATGCTCACGTCAACATTATTTTCATTAGAAAAGGGGAAAATTTGAAAAATTGCAAATCCGTTGCCATTTAATGAACAAAAAGAAAATTTATATTCCACTGCTTCTTTCATTGTAAAATCTGCTATGTTTTTAAAAGAGCGTCTATTGAAAAAAAAAGTATAATAAAATTAACAAATTCAATGCAACAAAAAAGATACAACAAACGCAAGCATTGCAATGAATGAATGAATGAATAAAAAGAGAAAACAGCTTTCAAAATAGCAACGTCGAAATGATGATGTATCAATAAAATGAGAGAAATGATAATTTCAAACGAAACAAACAAACAAAGAAAAAGAGTAATTTTTTTTAAAGCAATCATTGTCAAATTAAATAAATGAATTGCGTTTGCATAAAATTCAATTATGATCATCATGTGGCAGAAAAAAATCACTTTGATCAAAATCAAACACTACTATTAAAATGTTTTACTTGCAATGAATCATTTTGTAATTTTTCAAATCCAAAAAAACACGTTGCACAGCAAAACATTGAAAGCTGCATTTTGTTTTCACTTTTTGAAAATTCAACGCGTCAAATTCTCAACTCCTCAACTCTACTCATTCAAGACAAAACGCCATTCAAACGTTCCAAATTGAATCAATACATTCAAAAAGAAAGAAAAGCGCTATGAAACTTGCTAATTTCAAACTCCAATCATTCATTTATTTGTCAACGTTCCAAGGAATAAATTACACATATTCAAAATTTCATTGCATATTATATATATAATTTTTTTTTCTTAAATTTTTGTAAACAAAATTATATATCTTTCTCTTTCTGTGTTCAATTTTTGCTTGTATTCAAAATTTTTATCCTCTCTTTAATTTTCACATCACATCTTTGAAAGCTTACAAAAATAATATATCATTCTTATAAAGTAGCATTTGCAAAAATGCTGACAAACAAAAACCATTCCATTTACAAGAATGAAAAAACTAATCCCATACATGTAAAAATGAAATTAAAACCTTTCAAAATTACATTTGACCTTGTCACACAATTTGCAAATAGTGTAAATGTTGTTATTTAAAAACAACAAAACAACCCCGTACCGTAAGGGAAAGAATTCCACATTTCAATTAACCACCCAAGACATGCATGCTGCTAGAATATTGAAAACGATGCAAAATAAATTTTTCACAAAAATTAGTACAAAACAAATCAATTTACTGGAAAAAAAACTAGCTTTAATCAATTAAAATCCTGTTTTTACATTCAAAAAATGTAAATACACATACAGTAGAGAAAATATTATTATAAATTTAATACAGAAAAACTGATCAAAGAATAGCCATGCACAGAGACCAATTGCAGAATTAATTAAAAATATTATTCACATTTAAACCAAAGTTCATTCTCTATTTGCATTTCATATATTAGTAACAAGATTAATCTCACAATATAAAATAACTAATTAACAATATTATTGAAACAAATTTACACTTTCTATTAATCTTTAATATCAAAATACTGAAACTGCTCTTTAAAAATACCACAACTTACACTATTAAACAAATATTTCTACTTTATTTCAATATATCTCTCTAATTTACTTGCATAAATTTTTACAAAACAAAAATCACAAAAGAACATTCATAACAATATTCATAAAAAAACATATTTCTTAAAAATTACTAATTGATTCACAGTTATTCAATAAAAAATTATACGAAACACACAAAACTGCACATACTCTTTTTAGCTATTGCATATTCTGAATGCAATCTTGCTAGTGATAAAAATCTTTTTTAATCAAATATTTTATAGCAACCATTAAACAATACATAAAATTAAATTACACAGCAAGAAACAGTAACAAAAATATAGCACAAAAATAGCACTAAAATGCAGATCAATCGTAATAAACTTTATATTACCTTAAAATGTCAAGCAATGATTGCATTCTTAATTATGAAGGTGTGAAGTCCATCTATGAAGTGAGATTCTGTCAGACAAAAAATGACCAATTAAAAAATAGGAAAGCTCTTTCAGGAGTTAATGACGCACAAAAATATAACGTTTCGCAAAAACAGATACCACTGAATGCAAATTCGAAATCATGATATCACATTAATTTAAGTACATATCAATTTTAAATGTACAGTAATCAAAAAAGTAAGCGTAACATACAGTAAGTAGCATAATCTATTTCGTTATTGACTTAAAAAATAAGGCACGCGAAATAACAACCAAAATTACAATTTGAAATGCAATGGTGTAACTGAAACTTGCAATAAAACAATATTTTTAATGAATATTTTTATTTAGTTTTTACATTTCGTTATGAAATTGATATGCAGATACGGATAAAAGTGAGAAATGAAAAAATGCTAAAAGCTAAATAAAGTTCACAAATAACATTTCTTTAAATCATTTTTTTAGGATTATTAATTTTTGTAGTTGTTTAATTAATTTGTAAAATAGTTTATGTTTATTTATAATAAAGTAAGTTTATATATTTTACTTTCGTTTTTTGTATTTACGTAAATACAAACAATTTTTCATTCATTAGAATGTTATAGAAGGAAAGAACATGGACAATGGAAAACAAAAATAATTGCGATAAAGTAAAAGCCTTAATTTTTTGCATTAGTGCACACTACCATTGACTGTCTAGGTGCTTTAATGCTAATCAGAAATGCATTAACAAAAATTTATCATATTTGTTCATTGCACTAAACATCACATCGGTATCAGAAGTATATTGGTAAAGACATCATTTACGTTTATAATTTGAAAAACTGTAAAGATGGAAATTTTTTCAAAATAAAAACAGTTGCCAAATAATTTTTGAACAGTGTGCGGTTACCGGATGACCAGTTACTTGATAAAAAGTATTTCCATTGAAAGAATCCCATTGTACAAAACGCGGAAGTGTAGTTCGTTAAGATTGCAGTCTGAAATGCTTAATGTGTATAATTCTTTCATTGTTTAATTTTCAGATCGCATATTTCAATGCAATGTTACCAAGAACAATGAATAATCTGAACTGTCATTGTTTAACAAGAGTTTTTTGATATCCTGAAATTGCATTTACATTAATTTCTTAAGACTATTTTAGAAAGGCACTGATTAATTGTGATTGTAAAAAATTATGGAAAATAAGAGACTGTAAAACATTTAGATTATTAGTGAATTATTATCCGAACTCTTTGCAAGATCTAATGTTCCAAAAATCTTAGCTTCAGATAATAGATTGCAATTTAAATTATCTGAATTTGAATCTTTTTCAAAACTCAGTAGAATATTTCATTCATACATCAACCTTTAAAAAAATTAGTAGAACGTGTTATCTGGAAAAATAATAGTTTCCTCTATAAAAATGTAACAATAAATTATCGTGATTGGACAATGTGCATGATTTGATAAATCTAGATCTGATTCAACATTTTCCAAAAAGCATTTAAAAGAGCATTTGAAACTATTTCTAATTGGTTATAAAAAAGCAAACAGTTTTTCATATCGTATTAAATAAAAATTTACATATTGAAAAAGCGTACTGTAATAGGAAATGAATCTGTGGCTCCACAGAAATATAGGTTCTACTTCTGATCAGAAGATTTCTTATTAAATCTGGAAACGCTTACGTTTGCAGCCTTTTGTACAAATGGAAGAGATGCAACAAAATGAAAATAGTTGAAATAACACTAAATTAGCAGGAGTATTGTTGTGCAAGTGCGTGGGCATGATGATACTAGTTTTAGCTTAAACGCTGATCCCAGCTTTACCTGCAGCGCTTTTAATGGGTTTCTAATGAAGTTAGCTTCTCGTTGCATATGACGTCTATTGTCTTTATATAAGAAACGGAAATACTGAAATTAAAAATTAAGTTAGTAATTATATAAAAAGTGAGTATTAATATTTTTCATAACGGTGCAGCATTCTAAAATGTTTCCATATTTAATTAGTTTTACTATATCCAGCAATTATTATATTTGTCAAAAATCAATCTACTTATCACTTTACGCTTTACCATTATAAGGAGAATAAATCATTCAATATCACGGCACTGATGATGCATCAGATTCAAATCTGTTAATTATAGAAGGAATGTTTCAAATAAACAATTCAGCGCCATAAAAAGATTTGATCATGAAGTAAAGAATACTTGAATGAAATCAATAACCGCATTTTATTGATATTCTTACAAAATAACAGTGAAAATATCAATAATAATTAACTCATGACATAGAAAATATGCTGATGCAAATTTTCATTTTTAATTTATACTTATGAATTTATGTGAACAATGAAACCATTGTCTAATATTTCAACAGTTTTAGCAAGAAATCTAAGCTGAAATATTTCTATTTTATCAATGATTTTTTTACTTTATTTTTACATTTTTTTTATTGTTATTATAAAATTTTGACAAAAACTTTCAGAATTTTAATGTCATTCTAAATAGCGGTGCATAATGCAGAACGATGAGTGATGCTGTGCTTCAATACATGTTTTTTTTTTCAATTACAAGTATTGTGCGCTAAATTATAAGTTGCTGTTGGTCCAAAAATCAAAATAAAAGATTATATAATTTTACATTAATTTTACTTGTCGTGTTTCTAAAGTTTTTTGTATAATTTTTTTATTTAGCAATTTTAAAATTCATTTTTTTAATAATAAGGTATAAAAGGAAATTTCAAGATTAACAAATGATGATAACACTAACTAGAATAAGAAAATTAAATTTCACATGGCAAAACGTTTGCTTAAAAGAAAGAAAAAACGGATACATGGATAGAGAAATTTATATTAATAAACAAAAATAAATATTTTAAATAAAAGAAAGCATTTTAAAATTTATTTCGAAATTAACAATTAGAATTCACTAGTGTAACCTTTAATTTTATTCATATTAAAATTTTATATTTCAAAATGAAACGAAATTTTATTTTTAAAAGTTAAAAAGTATACTTCTGTGATTATAATATTATGCTATAAGTTCAAAAAAATAAATTCTTTTTGAGATATTTTTGAATAGATGCAATGCTTTTATTTTAGCATTCAAAGAAGCTATGTGTGTTATGTAATTTGAGAAGTAATAGCCTCATATTTTCGATTAAAAAATTATAACAAGTATAGATTTCAATAAAGAATAAATAAAATTACTTACTAAATACTTTCACAATGCAATGTTTTATTAAATTTTAACTCATCATATTATCAATAACAGAGAAATGGAAAGGAAAAGAGATGGAATGTTCAAAATAATTTTAAAAAATCCGCTTGCCATTTTAACGAAAACGAAGAAATCAGTTCTAGCAACACAAAATCTGAAGAAGTTTCACAAGAAATAATTCAACAGATAAGTTTAGCAGAATGACTGAAATAAAGTGAAATAGAATCATTTAAGCCAGTAATATGAATCACTTGTTGATTACCTGACGTTAGCTTTTAATAGTGAAAAAAGAAAAAAGATGCAATTTCAAATTTCAATTAATTCATTCGTGCCTAAAGGCTTTCAGATCTTATTCGAATTGAACAAAATTGCTTAGAGAAGACTTGTTTGGAAAAGTAACGTTTCAATCATTCTCCCAATCTGAATATTGGTACTTTTCATTGAATTCAATGAAAGTGAAAGTGAAGCCATGGAAAATGCATTTGAGGTGGAAAGCAGAGGAGAAAAGAAGAATTTACATTCCAAAAAAGAAAATATAGATTTCTGAGAAAGTTATTGTGATTTTATTTTGATTTTATGCGATGTTATAGTTGCATATGACTTATATGCATATAGTTGATTATTTAATAAATAATATTTAAAAAAAACATTAACTTTTATTAGACTACTGAATGGTGAAATAACTGTAAAATTAAAATCTTTAATGGTACATGTGTATAATATTCACTTGATTAATACAATTTATTTTACAAAAAATTAATTGTTGTATAAAACTTTAATTTATTCAATAAGTTTCATCTTGAATATTTTAATTCTTATTCTGATGCAACGCAGCGTTTATCTGAAATCAAAATTTTGGCATTAATATTTCACTGATTAAATTATTGCAGTTTAATTAAAATGGTAAAAATATATCAATTAAGAAATGAAATCTGCATGTGATGTAGCTTTGTAAAAACTTAATGTATCAAATTTAAAATTTAATAAATGTCAGCTATTGTCATAGAAAAATTAAACAATAATTATTATTATGTCGGTAGCACTGAACATAATTTTGTTTTGATTTATGGGAAAACATTGATTTCATATTTTAATTGCATAAAATGTTAAATTAAAAATGCCTCGTTCTCCATTTCAAATAAATTGCACTAAAAGTGAAGATTAACTGAACTTAATAAGCATTTCTATTTCATGATTTCATCTAAAATGAGATTTTTATATATTCTTACTTGATTATCATAAAAACAGACGTTTACTGTATAGAAAATTTTTTTCCTCACTAACTTTAAAGTAAAAAATTCCGATATTATTTCTTGTCTTTACAAAGTGACATGCAACACACTTGAAATTCATATTTGATTGCAATTTTTTGCAAATTATTTGTAATTTCTACTGATGTGTTTCATTGCATATGTAATCTTTAAATTCATAATTTCATTTATTAAGCATTTTAGATGATAATTCATTTTTATTTAATAGTGTGCTCTTTTTATGAAGTGTTTAAATTCTTTTTTTTTTGTAATTTTATGTTTATTTAAATTATCAGTGTATATTTTCAGGTTATGATTCCTTGGAAATTTGAATGAATTTTAGGAAAAGTTTTCATTATGACTTCAGATATGACCAAGTTTGTTTGCTGTTGTCGTTCAAAATAGCACAATGAATGTTGGGAAAATCATAGCTGGAAAATGTTGTTAAAACAGGAAAGAAATGTTTCTTCACAATGCAATGCATGCAAATGAAATTATTAGCTGTGGAGATGTTTTGGTTTTCTTAAAATTTTTACACACTTGTATTGTATATGAGAATGAAAAAAATTGAAATTTTTTTTGCACTCACCATACAGTAACATTTATCGGTTTGCTGTATCGATTTCTTTTCAAACTTAAAACTGTCAAATGAACGTGCTTTAAAAGGATATTCATTGTGAAAGTTGTGGAGAAAAAAAGTTACATGAAAATGAAATGCATCAGAATAAGGTGCGTGCTGGTAATGAATTAATTTGCTATTAATTATCAATATTGAATGGTTTTAATTGTATTCGAATAGTTCAAACACGATAATTCAGTTGAAAAAAGCTGCAATAAATATTCAGTTTTTTTTATAATTTTTTCTTGTAAATAAAAGTATACAGTTTTCATTTGTAAATGCAATTTGTTTCGGTGATTTTATTAATTGATTTTGCACATTTGTAAGTTTATTTAAAGCAGAGATTTTATATTTTAAAAATTTATACATATACACATTGCATTTGAATACAAATTGGATGTTGCGCAATGTGAACGAAAATAACATGGCAAACAAAGGCAAATAATAAAAATTGAAATGAAGAATTGAATAAAATGTTGAACTAATAAACACATAATTCAATGCATTAAGCATTTAAGTGAAATTACAACACAACAAAATCAATTTATCAATTTTTCTGTAATAATGACATTTTTTCGTAATGTCGGAACCAAGATTTCACTCATTCTATCAATTGTAATCTGGTATTTCCGGTAATCGGACAGCAGTTTTCAAAATTTGCTACTTTTTATAAGCAAATATTAAACAGTTGTTTAATGTTCAGTTGATTAAATGACAGATATTAATTAGATTTGTGAAAATTGGGTTATTGCCATGCGTGTAACTAGGTATTAAAGGCATTGTGACAAGATGCTTTCTTGATCAGAACAGTTTTGATTAGAAGAAGAGAAATTGTCCTCTTTATTGAATATTGCAACTAGTAAATACTGATTGCACAATACATACATACATATACATATACATATACATATACATATACATATACATATATATATTTGCATATATATAAATATGCATGTGTATATCTCCATGTCTTTTCTTCTTCTTTAATTAAACATTTCCAATTCCATAATTTTCAACTTTCATATTCAACTGTAAGTTTTTTGTAGCTTCTGTACTATGCATTATTCTTTTAAATTAAACCTAGCACTAAAATAATAAATGTTTATATTAATTATTTCAATAAAATAATAACAAATATATTATCTAGATAAACTGAATTTTCATTCCGAAATGTACACTTATAATATGAAAATGCTTTTTCTTAAATTTGCGTTGCACAAAATTATTGTATTATTTTAAATAATCCACTTTTCTCATGACAGTTTAATAATGTGATATAAATAATTTTCTGAATACAATTTAATCAATCTAAATAATCCTAAACTGACAACTGTAGATAATTTATGAATGAGGAAAAGAGAATTTTTCATATCCAATTTTAGATTATTTGTCATTAGTGTTTAAATTTGTTTTTTAGTTTCAGTCAATCTATTCAGTTGCTTAAATGAATATCAATTTAATCATGAGAATAAATAATAATGGGAAAATTATCAAAATATATTTTTTTTTAATTATAACCCTTGAAATTTTATTTTTTTTCTTTTCTAGATTTTTTGAAAAAATTTTTGTGCTTTTGTTATAAACACATTCAAATTTGAATGATATCAATTTTAAGTTATTTTTAAGCTGTATTAATGGTGACATGATAAGTAATTATTAATTGTATTCATGTTGAATATGATAACATTTATGCTTCAATTATTATTAGAATATGTTTATTTTTTATTGGCTAAATGTAAATTTTTTCAGTGAATTTCAAACTTTTGAGAAAATGAACAAATGTAAAATTTCACAAAGAAATTAAATTTTCCTCTAATTTGTTTATATTTATTGATGTGTTAAAAAAAATTCAATGAAAATATGAAAAAATGAATATGTCTTAAAATTTGAACAGTAATAAAGTTGAGCATTTTCTCTTTTCTTTGTAAAGTTAATTTGTTTATTTATTTTCAAACAGTTGTCAGTTATTGATGGTTTAGTTTAATTGAGTTGAAAGTGGAAAGTTACGGATAATTTTAATTTCTTTGACAATGATAAAAAACACGTAACGTTATATGCAAATTGTAGCTAGTTTTTTGTTTATTGCAGCAACAGCAGAACCTGAGGAAAGAAGAAAGTGGCCTGTGCTTTTGAAGATTATTAAAATTATACGAATTTTGAAATAGTAAGTAAATTTATTGCTTGTAAATAAAATATGATGCTATAAATAAAGTTTTATTGTGGTGTAGTTGTGAAATTATAAATGAAATTATGCTTTGAATTAAGCACTTTTTTATCATTGATTGGATTAATCTTTGACAAATGAATTTCATAAAGATTTTTATGCAACTTTTATATTTTTGCTTTCAAACTATGATGAAGAAAATTTAAACGAGAACAATTAGCACAAACTGATGTGATGCAAGCAACAAATTTTTCCCTTCTCAAAGTAAATATTTCTGATTGACGAACTGCCATTTGTTAAGCTTATTGTTGTTTGAAATTAAATTGTTGAAAAGCTGGTTTTTTTTTAATTTCATTATCATCAATATTTGATATTATATTATCAAGTTTGGTTTTTTTTTTTTGATAAAAAAACTACAAGTTATTTTAATAAGGTACTTGATTATCTTTTTCTTTCATTCGTTGATGAGAGAAAATAAATTTGAAATTACGATCCCCGGTGAAGAATTGATGCTGTTTTGGACTGTTTGAAAATGAACAGCAGGTTTGAAAATAAATAATATTATTATTATCATAAATTTTAGAGCTGATTCAAGTGATGAAATTTTGAAATTACTCTTTGTCGGCCTCGTATCAAATTTGATTGATTTGCCACAGAGCAATAGGGGGGAAAATGTGCGTTGAATTTTTCAAGTAGCTTTTCGTTTGCTTTGTATGATCGAAATTGATATTTATTTATTCACATCAGTTAGCAATCTATAGTGATCATGATTAATTAGCAATAAAATTACCAAATAATTTTTTTGAATTATCAACTATAACTACAATATATATCAGTGCTTTGATTGAGTAATTTTAATTTTTAATCATGGAAATGTCAAAGAAGAGAAATAACTTTTCTGAATATAAATAATATTGAAAATATCAAATTTTTTACATTTTTTTTCAAATTGATATCACTTGATAGCATTGTGTGTGTGTGTGTGAGAGAGTGTGATTGGCATCGTGTGACGTTGATTGAATTTATCGGCTTTTGTTTTGTTTACTTTGTCGGGCGTTGTGGAACAAAATGCTTCCATTTGACACATTATAATATGCAAAAAAATTTTTAATTTTAAAATGTAATTTCAAATTCCAATACATATACAATTATTATTAATCAAATATTTGTAAAGATCTTAATTTTCAAATTATCAACATATGTATATATATATATATATATATGTATTCGATTTTGTTATGAAATTTTTAATGGACAGACAGTGTTGTTTTATTTATTGATTTCATATTTTTACAAAATTCCATTTACTTTTTTTGTAAACTAATATAAAATAACCAAACAATGTCAACTGTATGTTTGAATTAAATACAAATAACTGAATATTTTTTTTGGTTAATATTGCTGTTGTTATTGTTGCCGATGATATATGTTCAGTTTGATGATTTTCAATTACTATTATTGATGAATTCTATTTTTTTTAATATTTAAATTTAAATGCCAGTTTAAAATTTTAAAAGTTGAGAGTTCACTACAACGAAGGTTTTACATTTTGCAACGTTCAAATTTCTCCTTTATACAAACAACTCTTAGCCCGATTATTGATAACATAGTGACATTTATTATTAATATTTTTTTAAATTAAAAAAAAACGTTCATAAGAATTGGTAAAAGAGAAAAAAAATATTGCAAAAGATCTGGAAGGAAGATTTTATTTTACAGTATAATATTACAATTGGACAGGCTTTGTTGTCATTGTAACACGTTGTACAGTTTTCTACTGTTCAGGTATTTTTTTTTGAATTTCCATTTTTAAATATTATTTCGACAAACATAAATTTATATGTAACCCTATTTTTTACCAGCTATTGAACATTTTTTTTTCACACGTTGCAAATCTTTTCATTTTTTACAAATCTTAATTCATTCAAAATTATCTTATCCACTTCATCAATGACGGCTTTGATTATTTTTACATTTCTATATTTTTTTCAAAAAATATTATTGATTTTTGATAATATAAAATGAAAGTGAAATTCAATTGAAATAATTCACAAAAGAAGAGAAAAAGATCAAATTTTGTATGACGCATTAATTTTAATTATTTTAATACGATCAAAATGTTCATCAATCAGTGAAGTGAAAAGGAAATTTTTTCTTCTTATTTTTCAAAGAAAAACAAATTATATTGTTGGAATTTTCATCTGAGATAAAATTAATAATGCAATTATTAATTTTTTCCATTCATTCATTTGAAATATATTTTTCATAATTTTTTATTTTGCTTTAATTCAAACATTTATAAATTGCTTTTGACATTTATCACTTGTGATATTTTTCATTGATTGCTCAACTTGATGAAGCGTTAAGCAAAAATTTCACATTCAATAAATCGAAAAATATATTTTAATATGAAAATGAAAATAATTTTCATTTTGCATATTTTTCTTGTATTGCTTGAAATTTCGTCGGTGGAATTTATTTTTTTTTTTATTTTTGTTATGCTTGATGGTTTTAAATTGTTATCTTGATGCACTTGCCGTAATGTCACATGCAGAAAATAAATTATTTGCAAAAATCTGCACTTGAACATTGTTCCAAGTGACAAATTTGATATAGTGTAAATTTCTTTATTGACACACACACACACACACACGTATGCGTGTGGTGTGTGTTTATCTGCGTATCTTCTGTGTGTGTGTGTGTGTGTGTGTGTGTCTGTGTCTGTATGTTAAATTAATGTTGCATAAAATTACAAACACACACACATTTTTGATTTCTTCATTTAATATAGTTTTCATAATTGTAATCATGATAATATATTGCTTGTTATAGTTAAATATAATAATAATGAAAAAGAGCTGCGAAGTGATAGAGAGAAAAAATTCTTCATCATCCGTTGAAAAAGTAGAAAATGAATTGTTGGACGATGAAGAAGATTTGTCAGGTATGAATTATAAATTATCGTTTTTTTTTTATAATTTGCATCATTTTTATCAATAATTTTTGTGATATGAATTTTTTTTTATTGTTCTGCCTTTTGATTACAATTAGATCTTCGTCCTGTACCGCCGGACGGTGGATTCGGATGGGTTATTGTTTTTGCAAGCTTCATGGCGAATACCATTGTCGATGGTATTGCTTATTCATTTGGTATAATTCTTCCAGAATTGCACAGGCATTACAAAGGCACGGTTCAAACTGCGGCATGGGTAGGATCACTTCTCACAGGCATGTATATGCTTGTCGGTATGTTCACTTTTATTCTAATAATAAATATTACAATAAGTGAACAATTTCTCTTTTACAACAAGGCCCAGTTGCTAGTGGCCTTGTTAATAAGTTTGGTGCAAGATTTGTGTGCATTGTTGGTGCGGTGATTGCAATGGTTGGTTTCATCATTTCCATCTGGGCACCGAGTTTACCATTCCTGATGTTTTCTTACGGTATACTAGGAGGTAGAAATTTGAATATGTTTTTTTTTGCTTTTGAACAATAATAATGAAATGCAAGTGCGATTTTCACTTCTTCTTCTCAAGGTATTGGATTCGGCTTTATCTATTTGCCGGCTTGTGTGTTTGTCAGTTATTATTTCGACAAAAAGCGTGCTTTGGCTACAGGGATTGCTGTATCCGGTAGCGGCTTTGGTACTTTTGTTTTTGCACCAATGACCGTTGCATTGATTGACTATTTCGGCTGGCAAGGTGTGCTTTGGATTTTGGCAGGCTTCATAGCCAATTGTGCCGTCTGCGGTGCACTGCTCTGGCCATTACCTGCGCCGAGGGGTGCAAAGCAGAGGAACAATTCCACAATTGAACAACAACAACAACACAATATTGAAAATGAAAAATCACGTGAATCACATTTTTTGGTTTTAAATTTTTTATGATTAAAAAAATTAAAATTAATTATTTTCAGCTTTGAAACTTCTTCCAAGCATTGAAGTTCATCCACCAGAAGCAAATGAATGCAAAAATGAAGAAGAAGACGAAGAAGAAGAACAAAACAGTAGCATATTTGTTGTTGTTATTAATTTTTTCTTTTTTTTATTACAAAATTATTTAAAAATGAAAAATATTTTTTAAGAAGCAAAAAATATTAAGCAAAACAAAAAATGGACTTCGAATTCTAAATTTGAACAGACAACTGATGAGAATGTGGTTCCTCTGGTGGATACGTTCAAAATGAGGAAAACGTTGTCATTTCAGCACATATCCGACAAGAAGCAGACCCAGCCGACAACACTGAGGTGCATTTCTTCGTATTTGATCTACAATTCTGCAAGTGACAACAGTTTGGACAATCCATTCGATCGACCGGATGTCTTCTATCCCGGGTCTGTGGCCAATTTGCCTCCTCTTCTGCGTACGATCAGCAGTCAATCCAAGGAACGGAAATTGACCGGAACGCCCAAATTGGAAGCCGTGATTGAGGAACTCGTTGATGCAGACTTGTTGCCTAACCGTACGACAAAGAAGAAGAAGAAGAAGAGCAAACGCAAATTGCACCACATCCCGAGGACAATATCCCGCGTCTTGCTCAGCATGATTGATTACCATCTGCTCAAGCATCCGTCCATGCTCATCTTGTCCATTGCCAACATTGTCGGTATGCTTGGCTTCTACGTGCCGTTTGTTTTCTTGTCCAGCTATTCAGACTCGCTTGGAAATACCAAAGAGCAAAGTTCACTGTTGTTGTCAGTTATTGGAATTACAAACACCATCGGCAGGATTATCTTCGGTTGGGTATCCGATCAACACTGGGTTACAGCTTTGACCATAAACAACATTGCTTTACTTCTGTGTGGTTTTCTCACTTGCCTCTGCATGGTATTTACAACGTACGAATTGTTGATTCTCTACTCGACATTATTTGGATTTTTTATAGGTATTTTCTAATATAATAATATTGTTTTACAAGTAGATGCTATTATTATTATTATTATTATTCAACAGTGATATTGGAAATTTATTTTGATTTATTGAAATTTCTTCATTACAGCACCGTACGTCTCTCTCAGTGCAGTGATTCTGGTTGAAGAACTCGGTTTGGAAAATTTGACAAATTCTTTCGGACTGTTGACCCTGGCTCGCGGAATTTCAGCAATGGTCGGCAGTCCATTGGGTGGTGAGCTTTTATTTTTATTTTTAATTTTTTGAAATTTCAATATTTTTAAATCATCTATTCTATTTTTTTTTCTCTTATTCTTTAGGAGCAATATTTGACATCACCGGATCGTATAAATTTTCATTCTTCTTTGCAGGATCTTTAATATTTATATCCGGATTAATCAGTTACATGATTCCGTTGCATCATTATATTCAAAATAGAAAAAAACGAAAATTATGAAACATAAATTAATATTCCCTTTCATTTTGAAATTGTTTCTTTCTTCTTTTTCTTTTTCTGTGCAATAAATGACAAACTCTATGAAGCCATCAATCAACAAGCAAAATTTTATGCAAATAATTTATCACATCATAATGTTTTATTATTTATTTTATGTTTGTTTGCACAAAAACATTGTGATCAATTTTATCTATGTGTTTAAAGAAAAATTATTTTAATCACAACATTTTTCCACACATGCATTTTTGCAAATGTAATTTTGAGAAAAGCATTTTTGTTAAAGTTGTTATTTTACTGTTCTATCAATTGCTTTAGTAAATTATAAAATATGAATTTCAAAAACATTTTAAGCATACAATGAAAATATTTTTGTAAAACAAGCATTTTTTTAAATTTTCTATAAACAAATCATGATACACAAAAAATAAACTTATGCAATGGCTAAATGTTGAAAAAATTTATAAATGCATTTTTTGTTTTCAATGCGAGTGAAGGAATATTGTGTATGTGAAATTGGCTAGCATTAAAAATATTTTTGTTTTTATTCCAATTTGATCGCGTGCAAATGATAATTTCCATTAAATTGTGCATGTTTTAGTTTTTGCCTTTTGAAATAAATATGCTAAGACGTTGTATTAATATATGCAGTAGTATGATGTTATATCAAATTTAATAATGTTAAAAGTTTTTCTCATAATATAAAAGCAATCTCTTTTATTGTTTGCTTGAAATTCAGATTATGCTATGCTCTTGTTCAGTTTTGTCATTTTTGATGAAAAGGAATATTGTATAATTTTATGTTTAAGCAGTACTGAGTGCTGATGCAAACATCAAAGGCAAAAAGAAGATTCCAATTATGCTGTACTGTTTACTCAGATGTGTTAAGAGATAGATATTTCTATTGCATACATATTGTGATCATTAAATGCGATCTATTTCATTGAATTTCGACGCTGAATTTTTTCTAGTTATAAATCATCAATATATACACAATCGTATACCAATATTTTTTTTTAATTATTTACTTTGATAACTTTAAATTATTTCTATCTTATCAGTCAATCATAAACTATGCTAGAATTCTTTTTAACAGTGTGATTTTAAATGTGATATTTATTTGTTGAAAAACATTTAACAAAAACTAATAGTAAAAGTGTTTTTAAGCAACAGTATCAGAATGTGCATTTTGAAGTTCAGCCGCTTCAGTTTCTGATTCAATACATTGTTGTTTAAAAAGTTAAAGTACCTTTTATTTATGTAACGGAATTCGATGTGAAATAAAACTATAATATTAAGTATTACAGTAAAATTACTTCATTGATCGTGATAATGTTTATTAGTACAGTATACTACGAACATGAGCGAGCACATGATATGCGATTTATAATTGCTGCTTTGTCGATAGCATGATGGATGGAATAAGTTTTTTTGTTAATGGAACCAAGATAAATTTCCCATTTTCACCATATCCTGCTCAAAAAGCTATAATGGATCGAGTAAGTTATGTTTTTGAAATTTTTTTGTGACAAACAGCTAAATATAATGAAATTGATACGTGAATAAATTTTTTTCATATTTTATTAAGTATATATAGTTTTTGTTTGTTATATGATTGTATATTTGAATAAGTATATATAATATAATTAAAATAATTTAAATATTAATGTGAAATTTTAGGTGTTACCGAATTTGCATGTCTTAATTGTATAATATTTTAAAAATTTAGACACTGCGAACTCTGAAGCATTCTCAGAATTGTCTAGTTGAAAGTCCAACTGGCACTGGAAAAAGCTTGGCATTGCTTTGTGCAGCGTTAGCTTGGCAAAGAGAATATTCAAGTAGTCCACTAATTTGAATATAGTGAAATTATTAGTGAAATTATTTATTCAAAGATGCACAGTGCTCAGAAATTGCCATGGAATCGATGCCAAATTTCAATGAATCCTATGATGAATTTGACTGTAACGCAGGGCAGTCTCAAGGTTTTGCACTTTCTTTGTATGTCTTTGTCATGAAACATATTAACAATTTAGAGATCTTCGGTTCCCCGGATTGTAAGAGAAAGAATATGGATAAATTTTGTACGGTAATACTTATTACTTAGAGAATTGTTTTTTTTTTAATTTATGCTAATTTGAAAATGAACTGATTTAATTTTGTTATATCTGTGGCTGAAATGCTATTGTTTTTATAGAAGATTTTCATGATTCTTTTTATTAATTTAGAATAAATCACAATGTTCAGTTGCAAACTCAGAAGCACATCAAAAAAGGCGAGTTCCGAAAATTTTCTACGCCACTCGGACACATAAGCAATTATCACAAATAGTTCGAGAATTGAAGAAAACTGAATACAAAAATGTTCGGTATACGAAAATCTGATTGAATTATATTGTCTAAGAGTTTTCAGTGTGGATTTTCAATTTTCAGAATGACCATCATGGCCAGTCGTGATTTTACTTGCTTAAATGACAAAGTTAACAATCATTGTGACAAAGTAGCCGCCTGTTTGCAAGTGAAAGAAGTACTGGAAATACTTTTACAATTCCTATTGACAGTATCAATGAAAAGAAAATTTAAAAAATAAAAATAAATAAAACGCAGAATCTAAATTTAAACTACAACTTATATAACTGTTGAAAATAATTATTTTCTGTTTTTATTTATTATTAGATGAAATTCCTTTTCGTTTTGTTGTTTACAAATTGCTCAAATAATAATTATACATAAATCATTCAACATATAAAATTAATTTTTAATTATTTTTTCTTTTTTAGAAAAATTGTTCATATTACAAGGGATTGCAAGCATTTGGACAAGAAACAAGCATATTGAGAAAGCATGTGCAATCATCGAAGAAAAGGGTCAAAGATATTTGGGAAATTATTGAGGGGAATGATGATTTTGCGTGGGATATTGAAGAATTGGTTGAAGCAGGTCGTAAATTGAACTTTTGCCCATATTTTGCGTCTGTGGATACTTTGTATCAAGATGCCAATTTAATATTTTGTCCATACGGCTATCTGATTGGTTAGAGATATTTTTGTAAATTTTATATGCATTATTGCAATAGTTGTATTTAGATCCGGTAGTGCGCAATTCGACTAATATAAATTTAAGAGGGCAAGTGATCATTTTTGATGAAGCTCACAATATAGAAGATGAATGCTGCGAGAAGGCAAGCTTTCAAATTACTAAACAAGAATTAGTCTCTGCTATTGAATATTTATCTTCTATTGGTTTGTATTTGCTAGCTTCATTTGTATTATCCTTTAATCAAAAATTCTTCAGAGGAGTTGGTATCTGAAAGCAAGAAATCTTTGCAAGATAATTGTATACAGTTGGTGAAATCTGTGATTGAATGGATTGACAGAAAAAGTGTAATTGCAGAAATGACAGATCACAGTGAAAAGTTTTATACGAAAATTTGGTTCGGTCGTAAAATGTATGCAGAATTGCAAGAGATGAAGCTTCATCGTGACGCTGAAAACATTCTCCAAGTAGCGTATTATTACTATCAATGTTCAATAATACTGTTAGTGATTTTTATTTGGTCAGTTTTGTTTAAATTTGATTTTAGGAAGCTGTTCAAAAGTTCGGCAGTGTATTTAAACCTGACAATTCATTGAATACCACCGGAGCAGTATTTGACAAGAAGTATGAAAATCAGCCTCTGACAGTTTTGGAAAAACTGATTTTAACACTGAAATATATTTACAAAGATTATCGTTTAACACCGCCTAATTCATTTGATTGCTACAGTTACAAGTTTGTGCACATATATATATTTGCAATTAATTATTAACTGATCTCTGTTCTGTATGTGAGAATTTATTTTAGACTTTGTTTAAAAAAAGAAAAATTATCCGACTTTACGTTTCATTCAGCCGAAGGTTGGCTTTCTAAAAAACGTTTGAATTGTTTTGTCGATTCAATCAACTTTTTGTGTATGAATCCGGGAGTGGCAAGTGTTTTTTGATTTGTTTTTTTTTAATTTTCAGATGTTTGTTGAAATTGAATTCTTCATTCATAGATTTTCCAAGATATTAGTTTTCCAGCGAGATCAGTCATTCTCGCATCCGGTACTTTGGCTCCTTTGAAAACGTATGCAAATGAGTTGGGACTTCCTTTTAAATATTTACTCCAAGCCCCTCACGTCATATTGCCAGAGCGGGTGTGGATCGGTGCAATTGGTGTGGTCAGTGAGTTTTTTTTGAATAAAGCTTTTATATTTTATTTCTTTTTCCGCTTTTCAGGGTCCCAAACATGTGCCATTGAAAGCAACTTATCAACTAGCCCAGTCGACAGAATTTCAGGATGAATTGGGCAGATTGCTGATTGAAATTTGCAAAGTAACACCAGGTGGTGTGTTGTGCTTTTTACCATCTTACACATTCATTAATTGTCTGCTGTCTCGTTGGAAAAAGGTTCCTCCTAATTGCAATTTCCAAGTGAACAACAGTTTATGGTCTCAGTTGAACGTCTATAAAATGGTTTTGGTAGAACCGCGTAAAAATGACTCTGATGTACGTTTGATTATGGATCGGTTTACTGAAACAATCAAAGATCCTACAAAAGTAGGTCCACAGTGCAATGGTGCATTGTTGCTTGCCGTGTATCGTGGCAAAATATCAGAAGGTGTAGATTTTTCTGATCAACAAGCTCGAGCTGTCGTTGCCGTCGGCATACCATATCCGGATATGGAAGATTTGCGAATACGATTGAAGATGCAGTACAACGATGAACGTTTGAAGAATGCTAAGTGCATTGCAGAAGTGACACCTCTAATATCAGGTAATCAATGGTACCAGGCGCAAGCATTCAGAGCGTTGAATCAAGCTTTGGGTCGTTGTTTGCGACACAAGCTAGATTGGGGTGCCCTTTTATTGGTCGATTCACGCTTTCAAAATACTGAATATTCTTGCAATCTTTCTACTTGGATACGTAAAAAATTGCGTTGTTACCATCGTTTTCACAATATGATAGGCAACTTGCAAACATTTGTCGCACGTTTCAACGCAGACAAAATCAACCAATGATCCAACCAGATAGTTTTTGTTTCTTTTTTCTGCTTTCCATCACTTTCCATATTCTGTGTCAAATCTTATGCTAAAAAATTGTTTATCTATATTTTTATTCATTTGTTTTCTATAATCAATTGCATTTGAACCAGTTGATGTTTTATAGCATTTGAAATAGTTCATAGTCAGAATAGCTTATTTTATTTTGTTTTATTTCGTAGGATATTTGTTCATCACGGCTTGGCATAAGCAATTGTGTATTATATTATAGAATAGAAAAGTTGTTTGTTATATTCAATATTTATGCTTTCATACTTAAATAAATAAACCTTACCAGTGGCACAATCTGAGCTTATGAATTAATTAAATTTAATTAATTTTTTCAAAATATTTGAAATTTTATTATTCAATACTATAATAACATAATAATATCTATCTGTCGCTCATAATTGTTATATATTGTTATAAAGCAGTTTAATAAGATGGAAATCAAGTGACATTTTCAATATATTATTTCAATATGCTACACCTTTAATGATTAATTGGACGTTTTTCATTTAATATAACTTTAATGCAACATCAACAAAATTGCACTTGTAAATGTTGGTGGTTTAAATGTTTGTTATGCAATAAATGAGCGTGTAATTTTAAGATTTCTGTTCAGAAGAAAGCTCCACAATGTATAATGACAGAATATCTAACATTGTCTCCGTGATGTACAGCATCACTAAAGTAAGTCTTACATTTCATTACTATCTGTTGGAGAAAAGCATTCTCCTGACCTCTAGCCTTTAGCCGTTTAGCCGCTAGCTCTAGCCTACGATGGAGTTGAGCGTGAGAACATGTCACTGTGACCCCATTATAGTATATGTAAAAGAATGCGTTCTCTATTTTCACTTCACTAAGGTTTTCCACACACAACCGCTTTACATTGTCGTTACTTTGGAAGTTTAAGCTAATTAAAATTCATCACTATCAGAACAAAACTTCAAGAAAATTGCACTCTATGAAGGATCAAATATATTATATATGTTTTGCAAGGTTATAATTTCATTTTTATTACATATTGCATACATCTATTGCAGATGGATTACACGTAATTCATAAGTTACATTTACATTAAAAGCACAGTTATTATAGTACAAAAATCTTTTCAAAGACATAATGGAAAATTGTTAAAATTGACAAATATACGAAATCTATAAAAAAATAGAAAAGATGAAAGTAAAATTCTGAAAATGACATAACAAAAATTAACTGAGATTGTAAAATATACATTCCATTTAGCAGTACTTATATAAATAATTTGATAAATTAAATAAATGACAATGTTAATTCAAAACATTGAAATAAGCAATGTGAAACTTGATAAAATGAATTCACTTTTTAATTTATAATAATCGATAGATTTTATCTAATTTCACTTGCATCTGTGTGGCATTGTTTTTCACCTTTTCAAATGACTTTAGTTTCTAAAACCGCATCATTTCAGAATCAGCAAGCAAGTAAAATTATGTTTTCATTGTACGGTGCAATCAGCTTTAAGATTTTCATTTTACAAAGATTTTTAAATAACTGCAATTGAGACTACTATAGCTTTGAAATAAAACATTTATGTTTTTAATAAATTTTCAGATAAAAGCAAAACAGACAGAAATGTAAATAAATATAAAGAGACAGGAAAGTTTAGTTTATCAACGTCTTCTTATCTTATCAGCTTATCAGTTTCAAATTTATTATCATACTAAACATGATTATCATGAGCATCATATGAATATCTCATCACCTTACAAAAATATAACGTGTGAATAAAATGCATAAACTGCAAAGCAAAAAAGTTTATTAGCTAATAAATTCACTTTGAATAATGACACCTTATAATCATTAACTCTTATTACTATAACTCTATCAAATTAGGAACAAGCAAAAATACAGTGCATATAACCACAGAAAACAAGATATAAAGAAATACAGTGCACTTTTTCACCGTATAAAACAAATGCATAATTCATGAAAAGTGTTTTTACTAAGCAAATCATTGTAAATAGCAAAAGATATACATAAAGATGGATATATTAGTAACAAAAATGAGGAATTTGTTAATGTCATAAAGAATTATTTATTGCATGGTTGAACATTAGACGCTGCTTGACTAAACGCATTATAAACATTAGCATTCTCTAGACAAACAGCAGCACCAGGCACCTTCTTTTCAGAATTCTAAATGCAGAAAAGCGCAATATATATGTACTATAACAAATATTGAATTCAATTCATTTAGTTACTTACTTTGTAATCATTTGTTGTAAGACAAACAGTGTTCTTTCCTTCAACTAATGCCCATCTTGTGCTATCAGCTTCACGGCTTACTTCACTATCAGCAAACTGCATTGGAGAAGCAATTTTTCGAAGTTTGTATTGTCCTTTACAAATCGATTTGGATCTTGCATCAGAAGGTGCCCATATTCTTATGTTAGCTGATAGTTTATTTCTCAAAACTCTTCCATAAATATCTGAACGACAGTGTTGAATAATATTGTTTTTCAAAATGCAGTAAACAAAAATTACCAGCAAATGATTTTGAATGCTTTCCAAAAGCTTGAATATTTGCTTGAACTTGTGCACTTTTTGTTACAAATTTTGCATTCTCCAAGAAAGGTGTCACTCGAATCTCAACTCCATTTACCAAATTGGACAATTCTTCATGTTGATTCAAAATATTAGCAGGCAAATTATTTGCATATATATATGGCTCTTGGTATCGAATCGCTTTTCCTAAAAATTCCAGTTTTATGAAATTCATGATAAAATATTTGAATTGAAAAATGAACTTGTTAATGAATATTCAAAAACGCATTGAAATTGCTATAAGAAAGCGGCATAATAATACCAACAGAATTTAAGAATTCTTCTCTGAAGGACAAACATAAAAATATATGCCCCTTCGCTGTTTCTGTTGGTGGCCAAGAATAACCACCAAGATGTGCCAAAAAATTAGGCACAGTGTGGACAAACCATGCAGCGGCATCATTTCGTCTTTTATCAATTAAAAGAACTCCTACAAATGATGTATGACATTATTTCAATGCAATATTATTCCAGCAGAATATTTTTAAAAATGAAATCACCTTTCGCTTTGCTTTTTCGATTTCTTGCAGGTATGTTTGGTGGATCATCGTTATAAGCAAGAACTTTGATTTGTGGATTGTTCTGCACAAAATGTAGCATAGTTCTTGCGATCGACTGTCCAGGGGTAACATCAATAGATGCCGCTGAATTGCTCCATCGAGGATTTACCTCTGATTTCATAATTTTTGTGTTTAAATCATTTGGAGGTTTGTACACGAAATACCTTAAAATTAATCTATTATGTTTAAAAGATAGAAAGCAAAACAAAAATTATTAATATATTAATGTGGTTAATGCACTTTTTATAATTTCGATGTTTAGAATGAAAAGCTTTATAAATAAAATGAATTTGAACAGACAATGCTTTTCATGATCATACCAATCTACATCAAAGTCGTTATCATCCTTGCATGTTGCAACTCTCGCAATACAACTTTTCAACAAAATGAAGAAGTAAGTAGTAAGTGAAAAGTAGTATCATTTTAATCAATTGTGAACAACAAACATTTCAGTAATTTTCTTTCTTATATGTTCTCCTTTATTTATGCCGCTCGCTTATGTAAAATAATATAACTTTATGTTTATGCTTGAAGTTTAACTTTGTTTATTTATTTTATATCAATTACAATGCATCAGCAATTAACTGATACTGTTTACCTAAATATGAAACAATGAATAGAACCATTGACGTTGCACCTTTTTATTTATCAGTATTAGTGATTACATTGTCTTATTAACGAAAGCTTTTATAAAGTGTCAACATAAGCTTAAATTGTTATTAATGCAATCACTTGACTATTTACGGTTATTTTTATCTGAAATTAAGTAGTACTCTTAATAAATTTATGAACAAAATAACTGAAAGTAAAATAATTTTTGCTATATCTTGTTATTTTACAATATTTTGTTAACTTCATCATAAATAATATGCATTTTTCATCTCTTCAGGTGATGACATACAGTTCAAGATTAGCAACAATTTCAATTTAGTAGCGCATTTCTGTTGCTGAAAATTTTTCGCCTGAGTTCAATTTCTTTCATCTGAACCACTTTTTAATGGAATTTCTTAATTTTCATATTAACATTAATCCATAATTATAATTGAAAACATTTTTGTTCAAAAAATTCTGTGAATTTTATGATGTGCAACTTATTTTTCTTTCCTATATTTGCTTTAGTTTACAGGCTTGAACATTTAGAAAAGCTGTTGGAAATTTATTAATATTTCAAAATTAATTAAAGATTGTTAAACAAAGAAAACATTTTCATATTTTATGTTCAAAAAGAGCCAAAATAGTTATATTATGTTTATTTATCTATTTTTATTGAATGTGGCAGATTACTTGACTGTAATCCCGCCTAGCTGAAATTTAAGTTCTGTCATTGTAAACATTTATGCTTTAGATGGGGAATATAGTAATTTTACGGCTAGAGTTTACAAAGATATGCAAAAGACCAGACAGTCCATCCACCATTAGGTTATGAGAAAACCACAAACAATTAACTACAAGCAGATTGGGAAGTCAACAAATATGCAGAATATCTAGCTCACAGAACTGATGAAAAAGTAACTTGATGTCGTTGTATGAAAGGGTATGTTTGATGGATTGTTTCTATATGCAAGAACTTTGATTTGTGGATTGTTCTGCACAAAATGTGCCATTGTTCTTCCTATTGAATGCTGCGCATTATTAATTGATCTCACTAAATAACCCCATGCTGGATTTGGTCCTAATTTCATAACTTTTATATTTATCTGTTATGGAGATTTATAGGCAAAAATCCTTAAAATATTTTTTTATAATAAGGGCAAAGGAAAAATAAACATTAAACAATGAAAGAAGGCAGTTACTATGATTCTCGTAATTTTAGTAAATTTGCTTTATGTGAAAAATAAAGTGCATTCATTATGGTAATCTTACCAATCTGTATCTGTGTTGGCATCATCCTTGCAGGTAGCAACTTGTGCAATGCAACTTTTCAGGGAAACCAAGATAATAATTGTTGCAGTGAGCATCATTTGAATGAACTTTGAAGATTTTAGTGAATTTTCTTTATATAATATATTTATTTTCATTTATGTTGTTCATTTATAAATTAGGATAGTTATGCTTATGCATGAAAGTGTTTACACCTATTTATTTATTTTATATTAAATACAATTCTTCAACAATTAACTGAAGTTATTTGCTTAATGAAGAATAATGAATTTTGCAATCTATTTAGCACTATCTCACTGAGCAATATTTGTGCTTTAATTTAATGCATTTAACAGAAACTTTTCGTAATTAACAGTATAAGCATATATTGGTATTTACGCAACAACAGTTAATTGTTATTATTATTATTGTTAACTTACGTAAATCCCATTATAAATTTATGAACAGAATTGTTTATAGTTTAATACGTCAAGTCAAAATAAAATAGAATGTTTGTTAGATTTTGTTATTTTGTTACCTTTATTAAGAACATGCTTTAAAGCTAAAACGCGCAGTTTAATGTTATTGATACTTTTATTTTGTTTGAGCATTTGTTTGTAAAAAATTTTAGCAAAACGTCATTTTTTAATCGAGTTGAAACCTTTCCAATCTCATTTTTCTGAAGTACTTTTTTTAATTTTCATAATAATAATAATAATAATACATCAAAACGTGTGAAACGAAATTGCATGCTTGCGTAACATGTTGTTCTATTTGAATCAAGTATTGTAGAAATCACATTACGCTCTGCCCATAAAAGACCTTGATAATTTTATGAGGAATAAACCGCCTCATTTTTCAGAGTTTGTGGTTGCTTTTTTTATCACTCACATGAAATAATAAGAAATTTAGATATTATCTTAAATAAGACTGTTTAGTATTTAGCATTCTGATGAATTGTTGGCGCTAAGTACGTTTTTGGATTCTTGGGTTTAAATTGACCTTACGTTAGAAAAACACGTATAAAAAAGCCTGAATAATCTCAATTTCTTGTAAATGTTTTTCAGCAGATAGTATTTAAAAAGTTATATATTTGTTTATTAAAAATTGAATAATTAAAATAATTTTTAAGTCTTTACGTGGTAAAAAAAAACGCAACGAAACAGCCTCGTAGCAGTGTTGATTTACGTTTATTTTGATAAGGCAGACTGATTATGGTAATCTCCACCAAGGAAATGATAGTTATCACTGCAGAACAGAATACATTTTATGTGATTTACACTTTCACAATATATTATTGGTATTTTGTTTGCTGTTATATTGACTATTTCTTTCAGTGTTTCTTCCATTCACTACTTGTTTAATTAGTTTGATGGAATGCTGAAAGAACCTTCTGGAAAGCAATTTTAACAAATGTGCAGCCAATCTGCTTCCTTTCACAACAAGGAAAGCAACTGAATCTATGGGAACAACGATGATACCAAATCGACCAAAAGCTGGGAAGAACAAAAAAGGATCAATAAAAGATGCGAGTAGTTTAAAAAGGATCAATAAAAGATGACAGTAAAGAAGGTAAAAGAAGTGAGTACCTGTTGTAGCATCTGTAAAGCACCGTGCTGCAGTGATCACATATACATCCTTTGTCAAAATTTTTATAATTTCGTCGCGTCAAAATAAGCGTGCGTAAGCAGAATTACAAGGAACTGAGATTATTCAGGCTGTTTTATAGGTATTTTTCTTGTGTGGGGTCACTGTGACCCTTAGAATCCAAAAACGTACATTTCGACTTTGAGATGTTGCAGAGACCTAACAAAAAGTCAAAAATGTCCATATTTTTCAAAACATGTCATACTGTTTCAAATGAGATGTCACTCAACTTCATATCATAATGATAAAAAAATTACGGAGTAAAGCACATAAAAATCACTCTGAGGTCATCGATGTGATAACTGAATTTGAAAATACCTCAATATTTATGTATTAAAATAATATTATTAGTGATAATGTTTTAAAAAACACTCAATTTTGAAATTTAACGAACACATCGTCCCTCATTAATTGCATTCCAACTGTTTTTTTATTGGCAATTGAAATAGCACTTTTTCAAGCTGACTGAATGTCAAAAATGGGAGAACATCGTACAGTATAAAGTAAACCACAGTGAGCATGAATAAGTACAGTACAGTATGATATGATGCTTATGCAACTGCTTTTCAGAACAGCATACTTCATGCATGAAGTGAACTGAATGCTGTTTGCAATGTAGAGCGAAACAAGTAAAACTTATATTCTGTACACAAAGCGTTTTATCTACATTATTTAAAAAATGAATATCAGATAATCCAGCATGAAGCTGCTGCACTTTCTAAAATGCCTTTCTCTGTAATTTTAAAATAAAATAATAACATAGCAATAATAAATAATAAATCATATAAAAACATTAGCAGGAATGTTCAAAATTCAGAATTACTAAGCAGAATGCAGAACAGAATGCATTTCAAATAACTTTAGTTGAAAAACGATTTTACACAATCTACATTATTAATTTATTGTAATTATCAAACAGCTAAGAAATTATATATATATATATATATATAACTGACTTAATTCATAGTGAGATATAGATTTCATATAATATATATATATATTTATTTATTTATTTATATTTTTATTTATTTATTTATTTTTATTTATTTATTTATTTATATTTATATTTATATATATGCATCTTGAAAATTTTAAATTTATGAGGCAAAATAAAATCATAAAAAAACTGACTTAATTCACTGTGAGATATGGATTCCATAGAGATGAAATGCAAAATAATAACATTTATGCTTTTCATCACTTTTAATACCAACACAGTTAACAAAATAGCTTTACCATTTAACATAAATTCATATTTCAATATATGGAGAGCAAAAAAGAAATAAGATTACGAATACTTATCGCATACTGCTAAAAGCAAAACAGTCATTGCAATCACGGTCAATTAATTGTTGCAATCTGCTACATTAAATGCTCCTGTAAGGAAAGCGTTATAAACACCAGCATTTTCTAAACAGACAGCTGCGCCAGGAATCTTCTTTTCAGTATTCTAAAAAATTGACACTTATAAGTTTGAAGTATGCTTAAAAAATGCGAAATTATTTTGCTTCAACTACACACTTTATAATCATTAGTTGTAAAGCAAATAGTGTTCTTTCCTTCCACTAATGCCCATTTTGCACTGTCAGCTTCACGATGCACTTGACCACCAGCAAATTGCATTGGAGAAACAATTTTTCGAAGTTTATGTTGTCCACTACAAATTGATTTTGATCTTACATCAGAAGGTGCCCATATTCTGATGCTAGCTGATAATTTGTTTCTCAAAACCTTTGCATACATATCTAAATAATTGTATTCCATGCTGTTATTTTAGGTACGTTTGCATTTTTGCAGAAACTAAATTACCTGCAAATGATTTTGTGTGTTTTCCGAATGCTTGAATATTTGCCCCAACTTGTGTTTGCTTTGTCACAAATTTTGCATGCTCTAAGAAGGGTGTCACTCGAATCTCAACTCCATTTACCAAATTAGATAATTCTTTATGCTGATTCAAAATATCAGCAGGCAAATTATTTGCATATATGTTTGGCTCTTGGTATCGAATTGTTTTTGCTAAAAGTTTTAATTTCAGAAACCATGAGTGATAAAATATTTGATTAGAGACATAAATATATGGTAAAAACATATATTTAAAAAGTAATTTAAATTGCTTTTAATATTTATAACCATACCAACAGAATTTAAGTGAATTTCATTAAGCGATAAACACAAAAACATGTGTCCTTTTGCTGTTTCCGCTGCTGGCCAAGAATAGGCGCTAAGATATGCCAAAAAATTTGGAGCGGTATGTATAAACCATGCAGCTGCATCATCTGCTCTCATATCAATTAAAAGAACTCCTAAAGATTATGCATTACTTTATTTCATGTAAATGTTGCGCGAGTTGCATGGCAACAGTTACCTTTAGTTTTACTTTTTTGATTTCTTGTAGGTATGTTTGGAGGATCGTCACTATATGCAAGAACTTTTATTTGTGGATTGTTCACTACAAAATGTGCCATTGTTCTTCCTATAGAATGCTGCGCATTATCAATAGATGTAGCTGAATCAGCCCAAACTGGATTTGGTCCTGATATCATAAATTTGGTGTTCAGCTGATTTGGGGGTTTGTATACAAAATACCTTAAAATATTGCTAATCTATGGAAAAGTGCTTCAGCAAGGGACGAAACAGTAGCACAGTGATAACGAAAATAATGTGATTTGTGTAATATCCGTGCTTTACATAAAATCTTTTGACAGTGAAATAAATTTAAACAAACAGTTTTATTTGGCTTACCAATCTACATTAGCATCACCGTCGTTTTTGCAAGTTGCAACCTGTGCAGTAGATGTTTTCAAAGAAATCAAGACAATAATTACTGCCGTGAACATCATTTTCATGAACTTTTGATATTTCTGAAATTTTCCTTCTTATATATATGTATTCATTCAAATGCAAGAATATGTTATTATGTTTATGCTTAAATGTTTGCACCTATTTATTTACTTTACCTTAATTGAAGTGTTATGACTATTTACTTAAATAAGAAGTAGTGAACTATGCACTTCAGTGACTGATCGCTTATTTATCAATATTAATGTTTCTATTATAGTAATTAATGTAAACATTTATTAAGTATCAGTGTGATCTTAGTTTGGTATTAGTATTTCCATTACGCAGCTAATGTACTATTCATTATTGTTTATTGTTAAATCAACTACTTTTAAAGTGTGAACGGACTAATTAAAAATAAAATATATGAAAGATATCTCATGCTATTTGCTGTAATCTTGCAAAATTTTGTTAGCTTCATTTGGAGCAGCATGCATACTAAATGTCATCAAATAATGGCATGCAGTTCAAAATTGGCAATAATTTTACTTTGGTTGCGAATTTTGGTTTGCAATAAATTTGAACGAAATGCTACTTTTTTAACAACATAGAAGCGTCTTCAATCTCAATTTGCTCGTCCAGTTCTGAAGGCATTTCTTACTTTTCATAATAACAATGCTCTAGAACGTTTAAAGCATAATTTTGTGCATGTGCAACCTGTCATTTTATTTTAATTAAACATTATAAAAACTATATTGCGCTTTTTCTTTAAATTATCAGATTCATATGGTAAATAAATCGTCTTTTTGACAATTAATAGTTACTTTATTAATTATATAAAAAATATTAAAATATTAAGAAATTTTATTAAGAACGGTTTATTAATTAATGTTTCTTTTAGTATTTAAATAATTTTTAAAGATGATCACAGCACATTCCATGATTTTAAGGCAACTTTAATTTGAAAAATTTCGTGACTCTAATATATTTCATCAAACTATTATTCATACTGTGCTAAGAAATTGCTTATCTGCATCAGTTTTACAACAACTAAACCGTGGATGCAAAATTAATTCAATGCTTTACTTCATTAAGTTGGCATATGTGAAAAGTTAATATTGCTTTCATCATAGGTAAAAGAAAAAGAATGCGATGTACGCATCAGTTTGGCCACTTACATTTTGTAATAGCAAATACAAAAATTACTCAATGTTGCGCAATTTTGGATTGATTTTACATTTTACAACATTAAAAGGGAAATGAAATTAACACATAGCTTTAACAAATTGAAAAATAAAACAGTAATTATGATGCATCATTTATCGCATGCTTCAACATTGACTGCTGCTGCACTGAAAGCACTATAGACGTCAGCATTTTCTAAACAAACAGCTGCGCCCGGAATCTGCTTTTCAGTAATCTAAATGAAAGCAGATTTATGAACCATCCACATGAATGAAAGTTATGAATTTAGTATATTTCAAAAACATACTTTATAATCATTTGTTGTAAGGCAAACAGTGCTCTTTCCTTCCATCAATGCCCATTTTGCGTTGTCATTTTCACGATGAACTTGAACACCATCAAATTGCATTGGAGAAACAATTTTTCGAAGACGATACTGTCCGTTACAAATGGATTTCGATCTTGAATCAGAAGGTGCCCATATTCTGATGCTTGCGGACAATTTTTTTCTCAAAATTTTTACATACATATCTGAAAAAGTGTATTTTACTCTGCTGTTTTGATGTCTTAATAGGAAGAAAGAAACCTGCAAATGACTTTGTTAGCTTTCCGAAAGCTTGAATATTTGCACCGATTTGATTGCTTTTCGTTGTAAATTTTGCATGTTCCAAAAAAGGTGTTATTCGAATCTCAACTCCCGTTGCCAAATTAGATAGTTCTATATGCTGACTCAAAAGTGCAGCAGGTAAATTATTGGCATATATGTATGGTTCCTGATATCGAATAGCTTTAGCTATAAATCAACGATTAATTAATTTCTATTGCACAAACTGAATTCAAAAATGCTCATCATAAATAAACGCTAAAAATTTCAATTGCAAACTTGTAAGTAATATTTCATAAATATATAACATTGATAAGAAAAGTCCTGTTTTCATACCAACTGTATTTAAATGAGCTTCAACAAACGATACACACAAAAACATGTGTCCTTTTGCTGTTTCTGCTGCTGGCCAAGAATAACCACCAAGATGTGCCAAAAAATTAGGCACAGTGTGCACAAACCACGCTGCTGCGTCGGTTCCTGTATTGTCAATTAAAAGTACTCCTAAAACCAAAATATACACTTTTGTTTTGATATTGCTTTAATAAACAACTTTAAAATAACCTTTAGCTTTGCTTTTTTCATTTCTTGGAGGCAAATTTGGTGGATCGTCACTATATGCAAGAACTTTAATATTTGCATTGTTTCCTATAAAATGTACCATTGTTCGAACTACTGAATGGCCGTTGTCTCTCTCAATAGTTTGCGCCGAAGGGCCCCAAGCTGGCCTTCCTTGTGATTGCATAATTTTTGTTTGTAAAACATTTGGAGGTTTGTATACAAAGTACCTTGAAATAAAGGATGTATTTCATTTGCATTATAAATAGGAGAAAATGTAAGTACTAATGTCATGTAAATGCAATGTATTATAAATTTGAGGAAATGTAAATAGAATGTCAATACAATTATGAAAAGTTTTATGATTTCAGCAAATCTGAATGACATTATGCGCTATGTTAAGATTGAACTTGAAGTGCATTCTTTATTGCATACCAGTTCAGATCAGCATCGTTATCTGCTTTGCAAGTTGCAACATTTTGTGCCCAACTGCTTCCAAACGATATCAGAATGGCAATTGCTACTGTCAGCATTATTGTATTAAACTTTAATTTCTTTTCATTGCGTGTCACACATAAGTAGATATATATTTATATATGCTTTTATGTATGCTTGTAAGGATATACCTGTATGCTTATTGACGGAAATGTTTATACCAATTTGTTCAATAAATATTAGTTACTTAACTACAATCATTACCTGAAATAAATGCCATTTATTTAAATAAGGAATAATGAGCTCAGCAATCATTTTTAGCTACTAGTTACTGAATACTATGTGTTTGATATGCTATAAACAAACAATTCTTTAATGTATCTATTTATGTTTGAAACAGTAATGACGTCAACATAAGACTCACTAACTTTTAAATTAATAGAATGATTAAAAGTCTGTCAATTAAATAATTAAGAAGTTAACTTATAAAATACATGTGTGCCTATTTTTTTTTTGCAAATTTAGCATTTTTTTCTGTATTTATTTAAGAAAACTGCATCACGCACACCGTCAACTAATTTCATTGCCCGAAAACTGAATTCCAATTAAATCAAGATATCCCTATTAATAATTAGAATTTTGTATTATTTCATCCTGTCTGGAATTATATTCAATGTCAATTTTCTGAAACATATTGTAGTAGATATTTAGTAGCGAAAATTATTTTGGGTCTGCACATCTTATTTTATTCTAATTTAAGAAATTATTATGTTGCACTATATGATAAACATAAACGTCTTATAAAAAATAATTTGAAGAAATTCTGTAAATAAAGCACTTAATATTAAATGTTAATATGAATTTAATACATAACTCAAAAGTATAAATGAACTGCAGAGTCATTCACAGAG
>JYDO01000238.1:0-42592 GCA_001447755.1 Trichinella papuae | reverse complement strand
ATGCTCATTGTTCACCCGGGTCAAAATTGACCCGGCTTTAGTCATCGGAAGGACAAAAATTACTTTAGTCATCAGAAGGTTAAATAAAGTGTTAGCCGTTGATAATTTTTCTTTCATTTATTATTCATCGTTATTTGCATCTGTATTTGCATTGTTTAAACAACTGTTTAAATGTTTGATTCAAAAAGTTGTATTGTTTGTTTAAAATTGTGTACCAGAATGATTGAAAATCCCTTTTTACTATATTGCATTTGTTGCTGAAATGAAATTCAATTAGAAAATAATTTAAATATAATATGGTGTAAATTCTCAGTTGTGTGCATGCTTCGATGCCATGAGCGCTTAGTATTTTTTAATTGGAATGCATTTTTCAACAACTTCGTCATTATTAATAAAATATGTTTCTTAATATTTCATTTGGGGATAATTGCAACAGCAATTAAAAAATTTTTTGCAATGATTAAATCGTTAAATTACGAACTTCTTTTAGTAAAACTTAAAGTGATAATAGAAATTTTTGTCACAAAAAATAAATTATTTTAGAACAATAATTTTGTTCTTTCAACAATAGTACTTATCGCCGTTGTATTATTTAACAACTGTCATTGTTTTATTGCTTTTTAATGTAAAACAAGCAAATGAGCAAAATAATTCTGTTTATCTAAGCAAAATTTGTACTGTTGTTAGGCATTGTAATCAATTATTACTAATTACTTTTAAACTATTATCATTATTTTAAATAAAAAAAAGTTCTGCTTTTTATAATTAAGAAATAGCCCATAAAAGTGCTTATTGTTGTTCATTAAAATATATTTAATTTATTATTCTATATGTTTATAAAATAAATTTAACCTTATACTGTTACATTTACTTTATAGCATTCGCTTTTTCAAATTATCAGAGTTTAAATGTTTTCTTGTTTGAAACATTTTAAAATTCCACGTTTTATTACATTATACACACTACATTATATTGTACTGCTGCTGTTGCACTCTTTAAATATTATTTTATTTTTATTTCCATATTATATTGATAACTGCCTGATTTAGTAATAAAATAATTAATCAGCAATTTAGCTCGTGAACAGGCTCTGATATATCAAGTACAGGTTGTTTTTCTGATGCAATTAATAAGCAAATGAATGACTTATACACTTGGCGCCAAACATTTTCTATATCAATGTATATCAATTCATAAATCATAAATTACTTTATTAAAAATAGAAATGCTTCATATACAGATTAAGCAGTTGTTTGTTTATATGTGGTGTTGTTACGTTTCGATATCATTTCAAAGAATAAAATATACTTTGTAAATTTTATAAACAAAAGACATTTTCATTTATGCAAATTATTGGTTGTGATTAATTATGATGATTTAAATTATTTAGTAGGAAAAAGAAAACTGTGCAGCATATTGCAAAAGCTATTGTGGATTAGCTGGTGCTTTAAAGAAGTTTAAAAAATTTATTTATTTGATGCTGAAAACGTCAACTCCGCAATACATACTGCAGTGCTAGCATATACAGTAAAATAGTGGAGTGAATAATGTATTTTGATTAAATTTATCATTAAAAAATAAAAAAATATAATAATATATTTTTTAAATTTTCTGACAGTTTCCATGAAAGTTTTAAAAAAATGGATAAAAATAGATTTTCCATTGCTTGTCAATCTAAAGGAATGCTGCAAAAAAGTTTCAACAATAGAAAGCAAAAGATGACTTCTTGTTCTTCTTCGTTTTCTTTATTTGGCATCAAATTAAAACGACGCAAATTGCAACAAAAACGCTAACAAGCAAATATGTAAAATTGGATAGCAAAAAACCGTTACATAATCAATGGAATGTTTTCTTCTTCAATGACTCATTCTCATATCGTAACAGGCATCCATCCAGCTGTTCGTTCATTTGGAAAAATATGAAAAGATAATAAAGACAATAAAAAAACAAATTAAAGTAGTAATAAATGAAGTTGACAACGAGATTGCTTAAAAAAGATATACTTAAAGCATTAAAATTTTTCACCAAATTGGTGACTTTACCGAAGTAACTGACTCTTGAACATAGAGGTATGGGTGGAAAAATTTTTACAATATAAAATGTGTTAATTCTTTCAGCAGTAAAAAATATGCTTTGCCTGTTTGCAAAACAGACATTTCAAAAAGTGATGCAAGAGAAGAATCACAAGCAACAACGTTTCAAATTGCATAGAAAAACAGATGATGATTATGATTGAACACATGTTCATGTGCAAAAAAAAGAATTAATGGCAGAATGTCGTCATCCGACCAAATATAGATATATTGCAAAGGAAAACCAAAGAAAATTGAAGGCAGTCATTCGAGACCACTAATTAGTAAATAAACTGACCTTTAAGCTCTGCGCATTGTGCAAAAAGCAGCACTAGCTAGTTAGCTGACGGTCAACAGGAAGTGAACGATTAAGGAACGTTTGTTAAAACTGTTAAACGCTTATTAAAAGAAATTATAAAATGTATTGGTGCACATCGGTCATAGAAACAATAAATTGATAAACTTTGAAAATCACAACACCGGGGAGATTTCCTTTCATTCATTCATTTTTTGTTTTTTCTGATTTCTGAAAAGAACGTCAGTTATTGTGTGGACCAGCCAACTAATAAACACAACGTCCAGTGACACTGCTAGGCATCACATGCTTCGCTTCAACATGGCTTACATCATAGATGTTGAAGGCAAATTTCCCACCGGTATCCGTGCTTCATCTATACCTGATTAGAGCAGAGTTCAGAAAATGGGCCTTTGAAAACTGATGCGATTTCTTCAATTCAAAATTGGCAATCGATACTGAAGACCTGCTGGCATTTTTGTCCACTTGCTGCTTGTTAATATTTCGCCTGCGGTACATTCGGCGCCACGGTCGTCCACCGGTGGGCAAGGAAGAAAATTTTTCACTTCTCCACTTTTGCGTGAAACTGTCCAACCCAAACGGACTGTTAGTGAGCAATTTGTGTCGACGATGTCCTTTGAAATCTTCGTCATCCAGATGAAGCACTAAGAACTGAGCATATTTTTGCTTGTTCCGAGAACGATTGCCACGCCTTGGCCGGCCACGTTTATTCAACGCAACAAACCATTTCCTCCGGCGTCTTGAATAACGGCATGATGTATATGTATTATAATAATTTTCGAGCATTTTTTCCATAAATATGCACTCTGTTGAATGATTCACCTGGAACAATTTTATATTCAATTTTCATTTATTTAAACAATGAAACCAAAACAATCTTCATCAAAATAATATTTCAACATTATATAAATCAGATTAAGTTTTACAAATTAAAAATACAAATCATACCGTGTATTGTTAATGATATTTTTATTTCATTTCAAAAATAACATGCTTTAATTTTTCTTTTCCTAATGCTGAAATAAATGCATACACAAAATGAATTTGAATAATTAAAAATTCTCCAAAAATTATTTGTAAACTTGCTTTCTGCTAATTTATTTATTTAAAAACATTTTTAAAAGATTAAATAATAAAATTAATTCATAATAATTTTATTTCAGTTTCAGCAATTTTAATGAATAATGTTAAAAATGCTTTCATTAAGACTTACGGTTGTTTTTGTATTTTCTCATATATTGTGATATTTTTTATGCAAAATGTATTAAAAACACTTACTGTGAAAATTTTACAAAAGTAAAACTAAAGTTCAATAAAAACAAAATTAAAATTTTATTGTAAATTCGTGAGCGCTTTATTTCAGCTCAAAATTTATTGATGAATTGATTCAAATAAAATAGAACAACGCTTTTAAGTATTATTTATAAAATAAAAAAAGGAAATTATTCAGTGACATTACTGTTTATGAAATACATGTCTTTTATGATTCTACACCTTGTGTGATTAGAATACAGAAGTAAATCAGCTGAAAAATAAGTTGAAAACATTATCACTTTTTCTTATTTAAATTAAGTACAACATTTTCAAAGTTTTAATATTAAAAAAATTTTTTCAAATTTTGATTCATTTTTTGTAAATTAGGATTGAATTAATGCAGTAAACTTATTATTCTCTAAATTATGAAATATAGCTTACTGAACCATACAGTCGACCACGACTATTCATGCATAAATAGCGATTGCTTTCTTTGCCTTTGATGCTAACTAATCCAAATGCCACAGATAAGAATTCCAAAACACCTAAATGATTTTGTTTTTAATCTCCAAAAATATCAATAAGCAATAATAAATTTCAAATAATATATAATAGTGAATAAAATTTCAAAAATAAGTTGCTTATATATTAATTATAATTACAGTCAAACTTGGTTAAGTGCACATGGAATTTGGCAAGAATTTCCATGCACTTATCCAAAGTTGGGAATTATATAGAGTAATTGAAAGAAGCAATAACTTCACATTTACAAATAGGTTTGTTGTGAAAAAATGCCCATTTAAATAAAATAGTCGGAAATGTAGGTTTGAATTATATTTTGTGGTACCAGCGTTACTTGTTGATCTTCAATTAGGTTTAGGTTTGTCTGATTTATGTTGTTTTCGTGAAAATATGGTCGAATTGTAGCCAGATCTGCGACAGCTTTCTTGTGAGTAACATCCTGGGAAAGCAGTAGTTGTTTTGGCTTTGGGCTAGTTCACGTTGTCTGTGGTACCCGAGCATATCCTGATATTACGAACAATAAACTTTGCTGAGTAGCAAAAGTTGTTATGGCTAATGATAAACGTAAAGCGGCAGGGAAAGCGCCTATTGTACACTTAAGGACTATATAATGCAAACAGTAAATCCCGTGGACCTCAGCAAAATGGTGCACTCAACAAAGTTGTGCACTTATCCATTATTTTACCGTATAATTAACTACAGGAAATTTTGTTGGGCTAAAATCTCGTGCACTTAAGGGAAATGTGCACTGATCNCGCCACCTAGCACAAACAACAACAAACATAAAGCGACGGTGGCCTGGAGGCATTCTCCCACGCTTAATCATGCTCAGTACGACTTTGTGTTTGTCTCGTGCAATGGCTTAGTTGTATACAGTAAAATCATTTGTTCCAATTGTCACAGTGCGTGACAATCAGTGCAGCAATTACGTCATCATAGTCCAATCACCATTACAAATCTGAACGTGCTAAGCGGAATCGCCGAGCGTGATAACGGGGAACTTATTACGTACATGTTATATAAATGGAATCGGGACTTCAGAAAAACAGCGTACAAAGCGGGAAAACGTGCTAAGCGGGAACGTGCTAACGGGATTCTACTGTATTTACAAATAGATTTGAATGTGAAAAAATGTCCATTTATTTTAAGTAAAATAGTCAGAAATGTAGGTTTTGAATTATATTTTTTAGAACCAGCGTTACTAGCTGATCTTCAATTTGGTATAGGTTTGTCTGATTTATGCTGTTTTCGTGAAAATATGACCGAATTGTCACCAGATCTGCGACAGCTTCCTTGTGAATGACTTCCTTGGAAAGCAGTAGTTGTTTTGATTTTGGGCTAGTTAACATTGTCTGTGATACGCGAGCATATCCTGATATTCCGAACAATAACCTTTGCCGAGTATCAATAGATGTTATGGCTGATGATAAACGTAAAGCAGCCAGGAACGCGCCTATTGTGCACTTAAGGACTATATACTGCGAACAGTAAATCCCATGAATCTCAGCAAAATGATGCACTTAACCAAGTTGTGCACTTATCCATTTTTTTCCGTATAAATTAATTACAGGGAATTTTGTTAAGCCAAAATCTTGTGCACTTAAGGGGACGTGTACACTTATCCAATGTGCACTTAACCAAGTTCGACTGTATAATTAATTTGCTATATAATATAAAAAATTCAAAAACGGCCAACATGTAACTATAAATATAAAGATAGAATTTTCATTGCTTTTGATTTATTATAAACATAGAATGCATAAATTAAATAGATTTGTTCATACAATTAAATTAATTTCATTTACCAGAAGTTTAATTCTGACAATCATGTACGCGACAAAACCACTCTACACTGCACTCAAATGACAAAACGTTATGCGATACATGTTGAATCATAGAATACAGCATTTTCATCATTTAGCAAATAACATTAGCGAAAGTGAAATTTCTACTATTCATATTCAGTTACAATCACATTTTATTCATAGAATTATTTTTTGTGAACATAAAATTGAAATTTCAATATATAAATTTATCAAATAATTCAAAAATCGATTAACCTTGTAAACGTTGTAAAAGATGTTGCCCATTATTAGAATAACCGTTTAATAATTAGAATTTTAATTATTCAAAATTTTGCATATTTAAGTACATCAACAGGAAGTTGTAGAGAAAATATATAAATCATCATTCAGAAAAAAATAGTGTAAAAGTTTATCCTTGATAACCATTAGCAAAGATAAAGATGAATGATAAAGAAACAGCGATGCAATCTGAACATGAAAAGATATGTAAAATATTGAATAGTGGTAATAAGGCAAGAGATAAAGTTTAAAAATTAATTGTCCAAGCATGAGAAATAAATAAATGTGGTCTGAAATAAAAAGAGCCAATGACGGTCTATTGAGAAACAAGGGAATCTGCAAGCTCATAAAATTGGTGAACGCTTTCCTTATTGTCAAAAATAGAATTTTCCTACTGGTAGGTCTGCGGTTAGACCTTAACACGCCTGTTCTAATCAGTCTTATTTCAAATGACGTGCTTGAAAGCGGCGTTATAAGCACGCGCTTGGTGCATAAGCTTCTATGCTTCTCTTTAGCATAAATCGGTCAAAGTGGAAAGCAGCAGCATCCCGCAATTAGAAATCAGAATGAAACAAACGCATCCTAGTTTAGTTTTGCAAAAACAAACGGCAAAAGCGTTCGTCAACTTTTTTCTCAGATGAAAGTTATAAAGTTACTTTTTTTCCACTGCATCGTCAAAGCAAAGCAAAGCAAAGCAAAAGCAAGCGGACATGCTTTTTTTCTCATTATGATTTATGGTTATGAAAATTAAAACGTCACATCATTTTGTGGAAAAGTAAATTATGTACAAATACTTTTAATTCAACTCTTCAATCAGTTGCCAATTGCCAATTGTCATTGTTATATATTTTAAGCACGGATGCGCTGAACAGTATTATTAGCGAATAAAATTTTGTAAAATGAAACACATGTAAAAAGCTAGTCAATGGATTATCGCACGTTGCCACAGCTGCAACAGCAGTGGAAAGTTTTTGCAGCAAAGTGCAAAATGTATTCCAATCAAAACAACCAGTCACATGAATAATTCCACATACAACAATATATAATAACCATACATCTCATTTGTTTTTCTGCTGTTAAAATTGATAAAATAAACACTTTCAAAGCTAAACTGCTATCGAGATTTTCGTCCAGTCAAAATAATATTGTCTACCTACATGTAGATAAAACTATGAATGCTATATTTTTAATAACTGAACTTAAACTTAATAAAACTTGAAAAATTTTTTTTCCAAATCATGTGGAAATTTATTGAAGGAAAGTTGCAACATCCTGAAAAAAACATGCAACAGTACAGTGAATGAATGCTAAAATATTTTGAAGCTTATAAGCTGAATAATTATAATGCCAACCAAATTTGTTAATAATAATTCCATGATCATTAGCTTTAGAATTTAATTTATTAATTTAAAATATTTAAAATTTTATTAATAAGAAAACATTAATTTAAAATTTTACTTTTATAAAATAACATTAATTATGAATTTGGTCTAGGTAAGCATTGAAGAAATTTAAAGATTTTTTAAATCCCAATAAAAAACAAATTTTCCAAGATAAGTTATCATAAACGCTGAATATGCTTCAAACTACTGCATGATGATTAGACAATGTTGAAAATAACAAACGTTTGTTGTTGTTTTTTCACTCCCAGCGGTATGTTTACGAAACGTCACCAACAGCTGTTTAAAAAAACAGCTTAAAACATGTTCGATGAAGTTTTAAGTTTGCCGTTCAGCTAGATAAATATTTACTTCTTTTACAATTAAAATGCCCATATATTACATGTTGGAATTACTTTACTTCAACAACACTTTAACTAACTCATCAAATTAAGCAGCAGAATAACAATTGATAAAATTAGAAGCTAAAGATAAAACTCTACCTGAAAATTATATTGCATGTGTACATTTGTTTTCGACCAATTCACATTCAAATATTGTCAAATATTTATTTTGTTGAAAATGTAAATTTAGTAAGAAATTTATTTTAAAAATTATTTGATGAATTGAAAAATAGTACTTTTTCATATCTTTAAAAATTAGATTCAGTTAGCCTATTCAGCGGCTACAATAAAGTAAGCAAATGAAGTGGAATAAAATATTTTTTTACTTTTAATAATCTGCTCTCATTATTTCATATATTAGTATAATATTCATATTATCATTGAGTAATAAAAAGGAAGAAATTAATATCACTGCTTTATTATTTTATTTTCCCACTCTTCATTAAAGTAAAACTTTCTCCATTATATTTTGCAGCAATTGTTATTAACATTCATAAAATATTCTGACAATATCAGACAATGTAACAGAATGCACTAATAATGCTGTGATAGCATACTGTTATTTTTTTTTGTTTTGCATAAATCTTTGATGTGTGAATAAAATGGAATTCTAGTTCATTTGTGCAGTGGAAAATTTTGCTGCATTTGAAATTCTACTTTCTTGAGAAGAATTTAATCCAGCTTGTTTCAATAAATTGAATAAGCAAGAAAAGTAGTGAATTTCATATTTTTCTCAAATTTTACTTTTTCTTAAAACTAAAATAGCAATGCTGGCAGGTCAGGGTAAAATGAAGAACAGTGAATGAACGCTTGAATAAGCAAAATGCAATTGAGGACGCCATTTCCATGTGGTCAAGCTCTATTGACGAAAAGCATATAAGCATTTTGTTGTGCTGTTCTGCAGACTGTTGTTCATCGACCTCGAATCCTGCAATAGCTGAACCGGTGGGATGCGTTGCAAGTCTAGTCTGCAGACGATCAACTGAACAATATCAATTTTTAAAACACTTTATTACAATAGATTGGCGCTTTTTAGTTGGTTTCAGCGTAACTAATTGATACACACATCCTTGGACAGCAGGATCAATTTGCAACAATCAATAAAAGGGAAATTGCCAAAAAAAGGCTGGAAATCATTGCCCCGTTGACCCTGCCCCAACGAAAGAACCAGTCTGGACGTCATGGATTTGAGATTGCATAATGCACATATGATAAAGCAAAACAAAAAAAAGAAGAAAAATACAAAGCACAATGACAGCAAGGTCGTTTGATAATTTCAATAAACGGCACAAAATCCAAAGCAACAAAGCTTCTGAGCAGTGAAACAAAAAGCTCCCACTCCTGCGGCCTTAGAAGCTGACACACCCAAGCAAAGCTTTCTTGCATCGTGTTGCCCAACGCATATGACGCTCTACGTCAAAATGCAGTGTCATATACACGTGATATAGCTCAAGAGATGCTCTAAAGCAAGCAAGTTTACTCATGGAAGTGTCCCCCTTATGTTAACTTGTTCTAGTGCAAATCCAAAAATAAACTTCAATCTTATCCATGTATAATAACATAATAAACAGAACTTGAAACTGTAACGTATAAACACTCAGGTACATTCTTTAGGAAAAACATCATTAATTACAAACTTATACAAGCAGAACAACACAATTTTAAAACCCACTTTAAAGAAATGTGAATGTAAATTTTGCTTAATTTTACAAAATTATATTGCAAGTTTTTTGTTTTTTGATATATTCTGCATTGTTTATTAAAGCATTTCATGCTTTGTTTATTCGATTGTCTGCATCTCTCAATATTACAAAACGAAAAAAAACATTTGTGCAGCGAATTATAATAATGACAATGAAAATTGTTTCTTATTTTCTGTTAATGCTAATTTATCCTATTTTCTCATACATACACACATACATGCAATTCAATATTTTTATAAAAGCAGATAAAAATGAACAGCTGATAATATATGCAAGATGCAAAAAGAGAATGTTTTAAAATTGCAATATTTTTATAGATATGTTAATCTTAATTAAAAAAATCATTTCAATCATTTTTATTTAAAAATTACTGCTAATAATAATGCTTGATGCAAATGTTTTAAATATGCAACAATAACTTACAAAATTCGGTTTTTTTGTTGTACATTTAAACAGATCAATATCTATAAAGATAGCTAGCTTTAAATGAAACATTTTCGAATGAGAATTGAAAAAGCATCCGTATTTGAATTACGTATTGTTTGAAATTAACAGAATGTATTTCCTAATAAATGCATTTTATATTTTAATTTTTTTTAAATTTCAATTGTTGTTATGATAGAAAGTATTAACCCATTTTATCTGAAGTAGAAAAATTTTACATTGAAGCAATTCAGTTGATTGGACTTTTGTGCAACTGAAGCTTCAAGGTGAGCAGTGAACCTCAAATAAATAGAGCTGACTAATGCTATTAAAAAAACCATTTTTAAACATTTAAAGTAACTTAGTATTATGTCAAACAATTTAAATAGTAAACATGAACGGCAGTGTATTCGAAAAAGATTTTTATAAGCTCATACATGTTACGAGTGATTCAGAAACGAATATCATACTAAATGAAAATTAGTGTTTGTTTTATGAAAGAACACTAAAGTTTGTTTAGCATTTTGGCAACAAATTATTGCATTAATTGCAATAACATTTGTGATTTTAGACGGATGCGACAACTTTGAAGAAAAATTCAAACATTTGCAATAAAGCTAACAAAAGAGTGGAACGGTTGACAACAACTAACTCTCAGCTTTTGAAAACAAATCTAGAATAAAGTTATTTAAATAAAAGCAATGTTTGTATTTATAGGAAATAACTTAGAAAATAAAAATAGAAAAATTTAAAATAAGATATTTCACAGATATCCGGTCAGTTGAGCTTGCATTTATATCTAAACGCTTTCTGAAACTGAAGCGCATGATCGCTCCAGTCGATCAATGCTTGAAAATACTGACACTGTATGGAACTGAAAATTTTATTGTCAGCATCGTTTCGCTAACCCGGAAATATTGTACATTTTATCGCCGGCCAGATGCCAGTTGGCCTTGTATACACTGGAAACAGTGTTTCGATGAAATAACTGAAATGTGAAAATAAGCGGAAGGGAAATATGGGTAAGGATTCAGCAGTGGATTCAACATTGTTGGAACGTCAGATTTGGTGTCGATGAATGGTGACGTCACCAACAATCAATAAAGCCTAGTTTTCCTGCAGACCCACGAACTAATAATATTTCTGTTCAGGAGGCTTCAAGGGCTCGCTGCATCGGTAAGGCCCAGTTTCAACCCATCCGTATGGGTGAACAGAGATTTGATTTTTTCTGTTTTCTAGATATCCATAGAACACTGTCACCGTTTCCAGACAAATAGTGTTTTGTCGAGCGATTTTTTAACAAAAATTGATTAATTGATAAAATTAAAAGTAAAAGGGGAAAATTTGATGATTATGAATTGAAAAAAGGGGACGTTTTTATTTTTACGTAACATGAGAAAAATAACTTTACCGAATCGATTGTGATCCTGATGGGTTCCATTAACTTTCCCATCGCTGTTGATTAGCAGATGAAAGCCAGTCCTGCAATAAAGCTTGCCAAGTCGAGTACTTTTTTCGTAATGCACCCAGTAAGTGTCTCCGGGAACTTTGCTGGGTGATCGTCTACGTTTTCTTGGCGCACTTTGCTGCTGTAGAGTGGTTCTGGCTAGCCGCATGCAGGAATGAAGCAAAGCATCGTCATCATCGTTCAGTGGATTTAAATGAAAAGAAACAGAATTGGCAAACTGACTGGTCATACTGATAGCAGCCGATGGTGACCGAAGACGCACTGGCACCGGTGCTATTGCCAGATTCATCAAAGCACAAGAGAAAAGAAAGAAAGAAAATAACGCCGCTGGCCTGGCAGAGCCGGCGCCCAGCGCTCGGCCGGCCACTTGGGACCCGAATGCTGACGACACCGCTTGCAAGGTTTTCAAAAGCTAAATTACAAGTGGCACCAAAGTTGGACACTGGATAAAGCCCGTGTCGTAACTGCTTTCAGCTTCGACCAAGCAGTGAACCGAAGTCGACAAGCGGCAGTGTCGTTGAAGACCGGCAAAATGGAAAGTGTGCGGAAGCAGCTTAATCGCAGAAGCGGTGGCCGCCGTACGCGGCAAGCAAGAAGCAATAGCAGCAGTCGAGTAAAAAGATGAAATGGATGTGATGAAAGTGACGAGCTGTTCTCATTATGCCAAGCATCATCAGCATCACTGGATGGCGCCACCAGGCTTCATACTATGAAACGCCCGCCTTCAAACTGCTAAAGCACACACTTACATACACACATACACACACTCACATACACGCTGCTTAAAGGATAGTGTCGCAAATTTTGGAGATCAGCAAAATAGACAGTTTTACACTGTCAGTCAGTTTCATCGACCAATAAGAGTTGAAAATGGGGGCGTTGCAGCACTGGATTGGCTATCAACACTTGTCAGTCGAGTTATTGGCGCCAGTTTGACTGCATTATTTATAAAATAGTTTATTCAACTTTTTCATTTACTTCATTTATTACAAATGTATTATTTTATGAAACACTGTAATCATTAATAAGAAAAAACGGTAAGTAAGTTTATATCATTATTATGTTCCATTCATTTACTTCCGCTTTTGCTTTTCCAGTTTTGAATGAGCAGAAGCGTTTATTTACACTACTAGCAAAAGTTAATTGATTTCAACAAGTTAGTTCAACATTGAAACAAATTTCATGAACAAAATTGAAATAGAAAATAAATAAATCATAATTAATACTAATTAAATTAAAGCAATAATTTTGCATGCTCATTTTACATTTTCAAACAGATTTGAAAATAAATTATCATTACCGTATATTACAAAAATTACAGTTAATAGATAAATATTTACTTAAAAGTTGTCGAACGAGATGATTTTTATGAAAGTGTGCAGTTGAAATGACTTGTGATCATGTAATTGATTCACATAATCAGTAATAATTGTAAGAAAGAATGAACAGTTGCAGTTTGCAATTAATATTTAAAATTATCTTGAATATTCAATGTGAAACCGTTGTTAATGATTAAATTGAAAATGAATGTACAATGAATGCACTGTTAAGTAATAAGAAGAAAATAATTTCGCTGCCCATTTTGTGTGCACATACATACAGAAAAGTTTCAAATGTTTGCACATTAAAATTAATTAATTAAAAAAAGCAATTACTTTATCATTAATTGCACATTGCATTAGTTTTCTAAGGTTGTAATATAATATAAAATATTATGTTTAAGTGAAGATCAGCAAGGTTTATGGTTTTTCTTCTGTAAATTTTTGTGGAGAATTGAAATAAAATATTTAAATTATTGACTGAGCGATTTTAATTTGATCAAATACTATTGCTTATGCTTAATTCCATGTTTTTTTGAAGCAATTTTTAAGCATTGATATATGAATTTCATTAAATAAATATATCCTGATTTGTAATTTTTCATAATTATTATAAGTTCAATGTGTATTCTGTCTGAAATGTAATATTTTAAAGTTATTGTGCATGAATTATATTTAGTAAATGGACAATTGAATGATAATTTATTTGAAAAATTGTTTATGGGAAAATCAATCTGCGAAGTTGGTGGTAATTATTTTATGTTGCTAAATGCGTCAAAATTTATTACTCTGTTGTATGCGATTAATTGTGAAAATGGCAATAGCGTAACATGGATTTCGATAATCAGTTGCAAAGTTGCGCATTTAATGACTAGCGTGATTAGCTGCAGGTCGTTTGAAAATGAGACATTTGAACAAGCATAAAGGCCTGCATGTTATAAAATTGAATTACTTTTCAACCAAATTAAGAAATAAGCTGTTTGAATGATAAAACGGAATGACGACTCCACTGGATGGATGATGATCAGAGGCCAGCAATTGCGTCGAATTGGAAAAGAAAAAGCCAACCCGGTCGAACCGGGCTCTTTTTGTCAATTAAACTGAAATACAAATTCTGTGTGAAAATATGACATCCGTTCATTCTCAGTTAATTGAATTAAATAAATTTGTCCAACAAAAGCACTTTCAAATATTTTTTCTTCAAATTCAATGTAAGATAACTTTTTTTATATAATGAAACTTTTAATATTTTTGTTTAGATTAAAAAAAAATTAATTCGTTCAACATGCAAGAAAGAGCATCAGTTTCATTTAGGTGAACACTTTCACAGTTTGGCCATTCAGTCGTAAAAAGTTGGACATTTTCAATTGTTCAGTTATTTGTTCATTAAAACACGAACAACCATATTTTGTCGTACAAAATTTATGCAATTATTTATTTGAATTCAGTGCCGAATTAACTGTGATTTTTCAGAGATGTATTTATGTTAAAATATTTTTTTTAAATCACTGCAGGACATTGCCTTGGCTTTAATGAGAAGCTTTATCAAAACAATGCAATTTTGAAAAATATTCCTCTGTTGCACTGTTTATTAGGCAATTTAATAAACTATGCATTTTATTATATTATTTATGCAAAACCATTAGAGAAAAAGAAAAAAGATTTAATATGATTAAAAGGTTCAATAAAAGAAAATATTATTATGCTATTTGCATGATAATTTACTAATTATTCTATGTAGTAATAATTATTTATTGGATGTGAAAGCTCAAGTCAAAAAAGGTTTATTTCAAAATTTTGCTTAGTTTCATTATTTTTATTAGAAAAAAAAACGAGAAAACTTTTTAAAAACTTATGACTAATCATTTAACAAATAATAAAATGCATAAGATTTAAAATAATACAGTATATTTTTGAAAAGAGTTAAATTTTTATGCAAATAGAAAACAATTTTTCTATTTTTTGATAATGATGGCATATATATATGAAATTTTATTGAGCGTGATTAAAGCAAGTAATTAATTGCTTTGATAATTAAGTGAAATAAATCAATGAGGCGATTCGTTTCAATGAAGACAAATGAAAACTTTTATCCAAAGTGTTAACTTTTTGAACATCTTTGGTTGGTTGTTATTTGATTTTGCAATTTTACATTACATTACATTTCATTTCATTTCATTTGATATAAAATAGTTTTGCGCACTGCTTATTTTTACAGTACAACAGTTTAAAATATGAATAGAAATAGAATATTTTTATTTTCAAAAGTAAAAATGAAAAATAATGGGCAACATTTAATATTAATATTTTTCAAAAAAAGCAAATATTTATATTAAATAATTGCTTTTTCATCTTCATTTGCTGAATTTATTTTTAATATTTGTTATTTTTTACATCTATGCTTTAAAGATTTGTTCAGTTTGTTAACTATATCTTCGACTACTGAAGCAAAGGCATGTTTTACTTTGAAATCTATTTTAAAATAATTGTAAAATGCTTTATTTTTTATATTTCAGACATTGTATAGATTTGATTTTTCTATTTTAATTTTTCAATAATTACAGAATTGATGTTACAAGAAATTTTGTGAATTATTAATATTTGCTACGTTTTCTTTTTTGAATATATCATTTCAGTATTATTACAACTAATTTTTAATATATGTATGCACATATTTTATTGTTTGCATATACGTATTTTAATATATGTTATTAATATATTTTAATTTTTTAATTTATTATTTTTTATTCAAACAAATTTGCTGCAGACAATTCATGAATAAAATATGGTTATGTTGCGAGTGGGTGCATGTTGGAAAAGTCAATAGAATTTTAATTCGAGCTGGTGTAAAATTTTGAACTGAAGCAATTAAAGTTTATTTTGAATTATGATTTATTGCCATTTGTCTATTGTTTTCAATATAAAACTCGATTTCAAATTTGAAAATCAATCGGTTAAATTTAAATTGCAAATAATAGTTCTATCATCTGATTGAAATCAACAATAATATTGAGAATGTACATTTACAGTGGTAAATATTATAATATTATGCAGCAGCTATTTATGAAAGTTTATCATTTTAAAAATATCTAAACTAGCAATAATTGAACTATTGAAAGTTCACATAAATGTGGTCGATGCTGCCTATTATTACATATGCATATTGTTGTTAATGCTTTTATTATTATTTTTTTTCTTGTTTAAATTGTTGTTATATTTTTTTTTCTAATGAAATATTATTGCATTGTTTTGATTTTGTTTAAAATTACATTTTTTGCTTTGTTTGTTCATTTCTCAATCAAGTATCATGCAATGTTAATCGTTTAAATAATTAAAAACAAGACGAATGTGCTAATTATTTTTTCTTAATTACTTTTACAAATAAACATATTGTTTTGATTTTTTATTTTGAAATGATTGATGAGATGCAGGTATACTTTTTTAATTTCATTGGACTGATTTTATGAATTAGTGCTGTTGAAAAGCAAAGCGTTTGTAGAAGAGATAGAGAGAGATAGATAAAGAGAGAGTGAGTATCTTTAAATGATAATACTAATAATAATAAATATAATTGTTATAATTTGTTATTTTATAAATTTGAAAATAAATGTGAAAATAAAAGTGAAATTCAGGAACATATTTGGAATATTCAGTTTCAGAGAAGGATAGAGAGTAGTGATTTTGAAAAAATTATTGGAGAAATTATGAAAGTGAACAATGTAGCAGTGAGTGCTTTGTCCAACGTGGAGGCGTTTAAATTTGCATCAGTTGGATTGATTTATGATTTTGCTTGGTGGAGAAAGTTTGTCGTGGTTTTGGCGCCGTTTCGTTGCAACAACTGCTTCCATTGTTCGACGTTGGACCCTGGGCATCTTTGTTCCATAATAAGAATGAAAGCTTACGAAAAAGCCGCCAGCCGAGCTGAATGTAGTGAAGAGAGCAGCGTGGATTGAGTGGAAGTATGAAAAATTGAGGAAAAGGAAGATTTGTTAGCACCGATGGTTCGACTGCTTCCGACAGCTTGGAGATGTGTGAACAACGAGCAGGTTGGTCGAGAAAAGAAAAAAAGAAAGATGATGTCGTTGCGACCTGCAACTCAAACCGCGGACGTAATAGCTCTCCCTCTCTCTCTCTCACTCTCCCTCTCTCTCCCCCTCTATCTTCATAAACGTCGTTGACAATTTTAATTTTAATGCCAAGCTGAGAACAAAATATTCGAATCAAGCCGATGCAAATTTGAACCGAACTGAACAAATAATAATAATAATAATAATCTTCTGCCGGAAACAACTTCTGAATATGATTGAATAGCACGAACTGGTGTGTAGGCGTGAAAAGACAGCCTTGCTTAGAATAAAAAGCCGACAGCAGCCAGCTAGTTAACTTGGTTAGCCTTATAATAATTTTAATAATAATTAAAAGATTTCCCTCTTGCTCTATCTATATTTACTTATTCTTTCTTCTCCACAAACATCGACGCATGCATTTGTTCAATTTTCAAAAATTTATTTCACTAATAATTTTCATTCACAAACCTTTTTTCACTTTATTATTCAAACAACAAATTCTACAAACAATATTGTAATCATCATTTACGTTTTCTACATTGCATTATAAATTTTTTTTGTTTTTGAAACATTGCATAAATTTTACAATTTTTCTTGCGAAACAATTATAAAAATTCTCATGAAAGAAGAAGATGTAGTTCAATCATTTTCACTGTTGAAACTTTGTGTTTAATTTCATTTCAAATTTATTGTAAATTATATGAATGAATGAATTATAAAATAAATGAAGAAATATCCAAATTTTATAATAATAACACATTAACATAATTAACACACACACACCATTGATTCTGATAAAAATGTAGAGATTGAAAATTTCCATTTTTTCAAAATTTTAAGCAAACGAATATTAATATAAAAATCAGTGTTGCTTCAACTTGATACATGAAAGAAAACCAATATTTGTTTTCCATTTTTATTAGACTATACTTCACAAAAAGCATAGTGAAAATTTTGATTTTAATAAATTTCAGAAAATATAATAAACTATGTACTTGCATATGGGTGTGATTTTTTAAAAAGCTCATTATCACTGTTGACGAGTTTTGTTGAAAAATTCAAGAGCATTCAAGATAAGAATATGACAGAGCAGCTAGCTAGTCTGTGACAAATTGTCGATTTACATTAAAATTTCCGTTTACTTTTGATTAAATAACAACATAATTTTTTTTTCTTGCTTCTTCCTTATACAATTATCCATTCAATTTTCACTTTTCTTGATTTGCAAAAATTCATACTTTCAGTTTATTACATAAATATTGTTTTTGGTTACATTTCTCAATTGAATTCATTTTCAATTATTTGGAACCATTTTAAATTGACATTTTACATTGGTTTTGGATTTTATCAACTGGTAGAAAATTTTCCAAATAAGCACATTTTTACACAATCAGATCAACTTTTATTGGCCAATTTCAATATTTAATGAAACAAAAAGTAATTGTTCATTTTTGTGCTTCAATGGTTGTTTTGCATTACGCGCAATAAATTTGATATTATTCTTTGTTTCAAACATCCCAAAACCAATTATACAATCAAGAGCAGCAAAAAAAAAATCAAACATCTCACAGAAATTAAATTAAATTAAAAATCTGACAGTATTACAAATTTCATTCAGTTTTCAATATACATCAAAATAATATTTAGAAAAAGAAAATGATAAAAATTATTTCATTTGACAAAAGTGCTGCTGCGTGTGCTTCGTAAATACATGCAATAATTATTCACATGTGCGCCGATTACAAAATAAAATTACTGAAATAAATTTTAATTTTTCACTTTTAAAATTTATAAAAAATAGTAGTAACAAACAATATAATAAGAAAATAATCCCTTATTTTAAACAGAAAAGTATTATTATAAATTTTGGACAATTTCATTTTATAAAAAATGCTTAGTTGGCGAAAATATGAGTCACTTGAAAAAAACGATGATTCATTTATTTGATTACCTTTTAAAAATAGAAGCTGAGAAATTAGTTTTAATTAAAATAAAATACAATTGATTTTAAATCTTTTTCTAAAAGTTTCATATTTCAACAACACAAATTTACAATGTTCACTTTTTCATCTTTTTATTTATCGATGAAGAACGGCTGAGCTACAGTATAATTTTCAAACTATAAATATCTACTTTCTTCAAGTGTTTTAATTTTTCACTTTTTCGGCCAGTTAATGCTTGCTACATGCAAGAACAAAAATCTACCAAAGCCAAAGACTACAGACAGCAATTAATCAATATACTTCATTTCAATAAACATCCACTTGAAGTAACGCATAACGGAAAACGTAAACACACACACACACACACACAGTTTCGCCACGAATCATAAATCGAATAATGTGATAATGCAATAAAATACAGAAAACGGATAATCACCGCGCAACTGCTTCAATTCCTAGTTCTTCTTTCGGCATGTAAAATATTCCCTCGCGAAGATATTTCATTATTTTCAACTGTTGCTGACTATTGAACACATTTTCCCTTTTGGAAGAAGAGGAAAGTGCTTGAATGAGATCATATCTCAAATGCATCATTGCTGTTGTTAATTCCGGGGGACGTGCAACAAGAAAGTCCAAAATACTGAACAATGTAAAAACTGAATTAAAAAAGAAAAATTCTTAGCATAAAAATTTTTTCCTTTTCTCTCACCCCTCTGAATTGGCAACGTCGACGACAAACCATTTGTGGTCAGCTAATACAATTAAAAGGTGCATCAACGCTTCTTGGGTAATAGCGAATGGCTGCTTTAATAAGGCGAACAAAAATTGCAGTGGATCATCCGCTAACCATTTAAACCACCGATGCATTTGAAATGTAAATTCATTCACTTCTTCCAAACCCTGAATATCATTTCAATAGCAACGAAAACAAACAATTACAATAAAACAATAACTTGAACTGTAAAAAGATTTGTCAGTGCTTCGATGTGGCGAGCACGGATTTCCAACGTTCCAGATCGAATAGCTGCTCCGAATGATCGCATACACAATTTCATTGGTTCCTCTTAATAATATTCATTAGTTCGATTGTCATAATGCAACTTAATATTCAGCTTATACTGACTGAATTATAGAATTACCGTGTTCTGTAAGAAGTCGCTTTCCTTCAGCCGTCGAACCTAGCATGCCGAACGTGTCAAATGTTAGCAAACGAAGCCCAGCATCCAAAGAGTTGTATTGAGAGATATAGTGAAAAATGAGCGGTAAAAAACCTGGGTATGCATTGCAACATTCTGTTGGATACAGTCGAGCTAAATGACCAAAAAAACGAACCAAAGCTAAAACATATATACTAATTAAAATATATTAAGTTACCATATTATAATTTAAATCATACAATAATGCAGCAGTCCGGCATCCGAAGAATTCTCTGCAGTGATCATCATTTCATGCAATTTGCTCACAGCCCCGAGGTTGTGAAAATATTTTAAACAGTGCTCAGAACTGCTAACCATCTTTGTCAAAATTTCCAAGACGTTTAGCTGCACAAGCAAATCAGGTTTACCTAACTCATCATATAGCGCTTCCATGAAACCTTCGCTAACGCAACATTTCAAACCTTCTTCTGACATGCATGACAAAGCACTGCATAGCTAAAATTGGAAAAAAAGAAAAAATAACACCACAAAAATGTATTAAATTTGAATGTTTATAAAATGAAACATACATCATACAGTCGCATGCGAAGCGATTCATCCTGCTTTAATACTGATTGCAACAATTCTACAGTAGGTTTATGCTCAAAAATCGATGCCATTCCTTCTGGATAACTTGCAAATGCTAAAACAGTGTTGTGTGCTGCCTCACTCACAGCAAAATTCGGTTGAAAAATGCACTGCACAACTGCTTTGACCAGAGAATGTCGGTGTTCCATAGACAACGAACGTATTAATTCTTTATCACGAGTAACAACCATTTTAATCTAATAAACATGGCTGACGTTAATAAAACAGTGAAAAACATGATCCTCAAATGAAATGTCATGAATTTTATCAAATGAATTTTAATAAAGAAATGACTATCCGTTTCAACTATTCAAGTTTCAATTAACATTTTAAATGACTGCTTTATAATATTGCAGTTTTTTCTCTAAAAATTCAACAAAAATATATGATACAAAACAACAATGAGTTGAATATAATTTGTTTACTTCTTTCAGCAAAGCTTCTTTCACATCGTCATCACAAGTCGATAAACCAAAAACAATTTCGACAATGAAACCTGACATGAAGTACAATGTTGAGTGGTTGTCAAACATAGAATGAAGTATCGATCGAGCTTTGTTACGACTTTCTTCATTCATATGCCTAGAAGTATTCAACGTCTAGAAAAGTGTATTGGAAATTTTGCAAAGATGACATAATTATATTTAATTAAAATTTTATAGTTACGCCCAAAAATATCAAAAATACATCATTCTTTTATGTTTCAAAATAAAATTTTTACCACCACGCCTCGAAAAACTGCTTCAAACCGCTTGGAGTCAGTTCATGTTGGAAAGTTTCATCATTCAGAGATTTAACTTCACTTAAAATGTCATCCAAATTGTTGCTGTAGTTTACGTCATTCAAGCTCAATTTATTAAACAAATCTTGCAGCATTATCGCTAACTACAAACATTACTGTTTACACATGATACAATTAACAATCTTCAAGTAAGTCAAATACTACTGTATATTAATCTCCCAATACAATTTGCTGAATTTATAATAAAAAGGAAAATAAATTTAATTGAAAAAAAATTAAAATTCACTTCATAAATTTCAATTTTTCATTTTTAATATTCTGTAAAATGACAAGTATAGGAATATCAAGTTCAAGTGGACTGTAATTAATTGAACGGTAGCACAATTTTAAGTTGAAAGGGTTCGCATGGTTTCAAATGGCCAACTAATGTATTTAGTGTTCCATTATTGACTATTGCTAATCTCTGACTGAATAGTAACGAAATTGATATAATTAATTTACTTTCAAGCAACAGTGGTGAGTGCTAAAGAATAAAACTGCAGTAAACAATGAGCACAGAAAACACTTGAATTCTGACGCAGCTACCTGTCACCGTAATCTGACAGTCAAGTGCAAACAGAATTGGAATTCCTTTTCAGCATAACTTTGATATTCTCAGACATAAAAATTACACTAAATTTTAAACTGAATATTAAAAAGTTTTAAATTTTAATTTGAAATAGAAATAAAGTCGCTTAAATGCTGAGTTAATTTTTAGCCTGATTTATTCATTACTATTTCTGTTAATATTGTTCCAAGTATATCTTAATCACAGTTTAACTTTACTTATAATTAAATAATTAAAATAAAATGTTTAATAAAAGTGAAATAATATAACAAAAAAAATATGCAAAATTGTATATCAAAATGCATTCGGTATAGACAAATGTTTATAGTTAAAATTGTTACCACAACTTTGACAGTTAAAAATACAACTATTTATTATTTAAAATATGGATTAATTTGTTTATAGCAGAAAAAATGTATGCTATTACCACAGTAATGATGATGCACGCATGCAATGCATGCAATATTAAAGCATTTAACAATATGCTATAAAAATTTGATATTTTTTTTTAATATGAAAATTATAAGTGTTTTAATAATATGAATTACAGTTTTTAATTACAAAAAAAAGGGATGCATATTTGCAAAAGAGAATACGTTAAAGCCATTTAGTTTAAATGTAACAAAAAGCAGAAAAGTTGTAAAATGAAAAACAATATGAAATAAGAATTGATCAAATAAAATATTTGCAAGAAATAAAAAAAATATTATTATTTATGAAAAAGTAAACAAGGTTTTTTTCTCATCAATTCGAAAATGCATTTAAATTTTTCAAGGAGAACAAGAAAAAGAAAACATTACTTTAAAATTGTATCAATTTAAAGAATGCATATTGAAGAAATTGCATTTGCCCCAAACCTGCAGCATTTCTTCGTTGAAAAGCTTTCATTGGCAAAAGCTGTCTGGATTGAAAGCAGAAACAAATCACCTTTGACAAGGCTAGAACGATGCAACAGCTATTGTATATGATTGCTTGTTCAACGGTGTTGTATTGTGTTTCTTACGCTTACAGTCTCTCTCATATTTGTACAATCCAACAGTTGATGCTTCTTCATCTTTGAATAAAATAATTTTTGGCAAAACATAAAAAAATAATAATTTTCTTTTTTATCATCTATGTCTCTGGTTCGTGCACAGTCCATCACAAGCCGACCTGACACTTTAATAGACTACGCCTATAAGGCAAGTATTGAAACCATTTTTATTTTTATTATTGCTTTAATTTTATTTATTTATTTGTTTATTTATTATTTATGCAAAATTATTTTGACAAAAACAGCAGTTTAGAAAATTTATAAGAACAATTTGCCTTTGAAGTAGAATTTTATTGATAATTTTCTCTTTAAGAAAATTTGTTTTGAAAATCTTTGAAAATGCTTGCAGCAAATCCGCTAATTTTAATTTTCAACTTTCATCATTGAAAAGCTTTTCGAATAAATGAAGAGCTGATTTTATCGAAATTGTCTCTAAATGAAATTAACTTCAAAAAAAAAAATAAGGTAAAACAAAGATAAGAAATAATTCGTTCATAAATTTTAATATTTTTAAGCGATCCTAATTTTGTACTTTTTTTCAAATATTAATTTCACTCTGATTTATGAAGTTGAAGAAAATATTATGATTTTATCGCATATTTTTATCCTCTCGAAGTTATTCACATAGACAAATTGAAATGAATTTTCATTTATTAATCATTTCAGCAATGCTTTGGTATTTTTCGATTTTATTTCAATTTAATTTTTAATTTTAAAATAATAAATTGTTAACTGTATGCAGTTTTTTTTATAATTTTGCACAGTTTATCAATTTTTGTTTCATTTTAAAATTTGATATTTGTATTGTTTCAATAAATCATTGTATACGAACTAAATTGTATTAAATCAATAAACATGGATTTGTAAGAGATGGCTGTTTATATTTTGTATAGTAGATTGTAATTTCAGGTGATGCTCGTTGGGGATAGCTATGTTGGTAAAACGTGTCTTTTGGTTCGCCTTAAAGATGATAAATTTTTAGGTGACAATTTCCAATCTACTGTCGGCATAGATTACATGGCAAGTTTTACTTTACCATTCTTCTTTTTTTTTTTAATGAAATTTATCATTATTCAACGTGAAATGAATTGAAATTTATTATTTATTTAATCATCTTCTAAAATTAAACACATGAAAATTTTTATTTATTTCAAAATTTCTTTCATTATTCATCATGAGACATTATAAATCAATCGAATAAAAAGCATTTCATCAAAGTATTTGTATTAGATTTCAAATTTGAAATTTAATACAGTCAAATTGAACAATTTAGTATCTCATTTTTTGTTTTTCTTTTTGAAGTATAAACAATTAATCATTAATTAAAATTTGTAATAAATAAATAAAAAATGCATCTAGTCTTATTAAACAGTTTTTTTCGTTTTCTTCATGTAAAACTTTTAGCTTTTGATAATTTTATCTCTTTGAATATGAATATTTTATTGCTTTTTAATGAACTTTTATGTTACTAATTAATTATTAATTTATTTAATGTATATAATTTAAAGTCTCATTATTAAAAAGCATATATATGTGAAAATGAAATTTTTTATTTTTATAAATAATATGAATGCTGAAAAAAAATGTGTATTAATTATTATAAAATGAAAATGCAGTTATTTTATTCAGGTTGACTATTTCATAGTGTAATATATTTAAAGCAGCACAATGTTAAGCAGAAATCAGAAGTGTACAGTAATAATTGAAAATATTATTTAATGTTTTTGAACTTTTAACTTTTCAGTCAAAAGTGATATCTGTCAATGGAAGAGCAGTAAAACTGCAGGTATGTTTTGTGCATGGAAAATATAGGAGCAGTCCAATATTGCTTGTTGTACAATAAACTGTCTGAAGGTGTGGGATACGGCAGGTCAAGAGCGATTTCATTCCTTAACTCGGGCCTATTACAGAGACACGGATGCTGTTCTTCTACTCTTCGACCTCACCAACTACGACAGTTTCATTCGATGCAGAGTTTAGTGAAAAGAAAAAAAGCGAATAAAAATAATAAATGAACAAAAAAAAAATTTTTTTTCTCATAATTTCCCTGTATGCTTTTAGTCATGGTTGGCTGATGTTAAGGAAAATTCACTTGAATGCGCTTTCATATGCCTTGTTGGCAGTAAATTAGATCTTCAAGGGAAACGAGTAGTAAAGTTTGAAGAGGCCATAAAAATGGCCCAGGTATATATTTGTTTTCCAAATTTGAAGTTAATTTAAAAATGCACTACATTTATTTAATATTTTGATTAAGGATTTCAATTTGTCATACATTGAAACTAGCAGCAAAACTGGTGAAAATGTCAACGCCTTGTTCTATATAACAGCCAAGTATTTACAATCACCAGTATTATTGAATAAAAATAAAAATAAAAATAAATAAAATATTTTATATTTGCCCATATTAATTTTTCAAATAATTTATTCTCTTTGAAAGTTACTTTATTTTAATTAAGCAAAAAAAATGTAAAAATTATTGCTTAAGCTGATATATTTTTCTCATGTCTAACGTTGTACAAAGTACTGCACTCTTTCTTTCTGCTTATGAATGAGTGAAGTGTTAATTTCATTTTATATTAAATTGTTTTTAAAATATATACCCGTTTTCGCTGTTTAACAACAGTAAATTAAAATAGTTTAATAATAATAATAATAGAGTTTATTGCAATTTTCAGGCAACTGCTGCGCAGAAAGAAAGTAGATCTTCTCGCTAGATATTCGATTGACTTGAACGATCAACATTCCATTGAAAAACATAATTGCTGCTCAAGCAGTAGTTTTTTCTTTTGTCAATTTAAAAACAGTTTCTTATTTAAAAAGTAATTTATTTGTAGGCTAAGAACTAACGGCCAGCTGCCATTCAACAATGAATGCTATATTACACCAAAAGCTTCCACCTGCTTTTTTCAGTTTTTCCATCTACTGCCTGATTTTTGAGTTTTAATTTTAAAAAATTACATATTTTTTGAAACAAATATTTGCATTGAAACACGCCGAGAAAAAAATTTTTTAAGTCTCAATTTTCTTCGCCTTTTACCCTAGCATTTGTTATGCATTTTGCACTAGCAATAGTGATGTTATTCATTTTCACTTTGCAAAATATTTATAAATAATTTCATTTAAATAAATAAAGCACAGTTTTTATTCTTCAAAAGATGTTTTTGTGACTGTTTTCGTTCACTTCAAGCAATTTACTACAAGATATTTGCAAATAAATAAATAAATAAATAAATATATATATATATGTATATGTATACAAAAATAAAATAATCATGTTAATAAATGAGCGTTGCAAAAAATTGCAAAGAAACAATAAAAAATCGCACATCATGAACGAACAGCAACAGAAGTGAACAATTCTGATTGCAAGATTTCTTTGCACGTAGGCCGCTCGTCTGCTAAATGCGATAACAGTTTCTTTACAAAAGTACTCTAAAAACAATTGCCAGTTCAAAAATCAATTAATATAAAAATGAATGACAATCATTAAAATTGAAATAATATTTATTGTTGAGGAAATATAATACCTTTATCGGGCAGTCGGAAATAGCATTGGGCAGTTTCAATTTGCGTAAATTTTTCAAAATTGTAACCCGTTCCATTTGCGTTGAAAATGGAATCATAAGTTCAACAAATATCAGTCCCAGAGCGTAGATGTCCACTTTGAACGTGTAAGCAAACTTTGTCTCCTAAAGTTTGGATTAAAAATTAAAAAGTCACAAAGGCAATAAATAGTCTCATAACCTGTTCAGGACTCATATACAAATAAGTGCCAACATTTTCTGTATGAATGCAACTGTTGCTACCGGATGAAGATAGGGGCAACGTATCGGTCGTATCTTCACAGTGCTCACAGGAAAAGCATTCTTTAGCAAGACCAAAATCACCAATTTTCACTTGACCAGTAAGTGAGAAGAATATATTTGTTGGCTAGAAAAGGTGTAAATTGTAAAGTGAAAATTGATCATCAATTAGCATTATCACTTTCAAATCTCTGTGAATCATGCCACAATCGTGCACATATTCCATTGCTAATACAGTCTGCCGAAACCAATCCAGCATCAACGATTCGTCCCGTTTGCCGGTATTGTTTTCGTTCAACCAATCCATTAATGTATCCTGTTGACAGAGCTGCATTTGAATAAAAAGGAAAGCCTTGCCGACACAAGTTGGAGTTTGCAATTCTTTGTTGTGCTTTTTATTTTTAGAACGACTACTGGGTAAGCTTTGTAAAAAGCTCAAACGTAAAGAAGTGAGCTGCTTTAATTTGGAACTTTCAATTTGGTCGCCAGAATTTTGAAAAACAATTTCCAACGAATTTTCCTGATTATCACCATCCTCCTGAGAAGAAGAAATCTTGCCCGTAAGATCAACATCCGCATCGTTGAACATAGCAGACGATTCTTCTTTATAAAATCGAGGCCAGTGGTGCTTGGAATTGTACGGCGTTCTCGTCGTCTTGTTACTCTGCTGACCGTCGGATATTCTGCAATCGCTCAACGTTTCAAATTCACCATGGCATTTCCCGTAAGGCATGTTTTCACCAGTGCTCAGGCAGCTACTGCCACTGAAAAAAACAACAACCAAAAACAAAGCACATCACCATCACATACTACACATATTAATTGAAGCATTTATTAACTGACCATTTTTTAAATACGGAAGCTTCCAAAGAGTCCAACCATTCCAGCGGTGGCTCTTCAAACCATGAATTGTAATAACGAACAATACCCGGATGATCCAACTTTGCCAAAGCTTTCACTTCTCGTATTACTTTCTCTTTGGCGTAATCTCTGTAAAATTGAAACAGTATTTGAAAAAAAGAAAGCTTTGCAAGAAATATATATATATTTATTAAAAAAATTACTACAACCTCTCCGGTAGAGCAATCCGTTTAACAGCATACTTTTGCTCATCGACTTTGTTCACCGATTCGTAAACAGTTCCAAAACCACCGCAGCCCAAACATCGTACCGGTATGAAATCTTTCAAAAATCTAAAATGATATGAAATAAAAAGAGAAAAGAATTTGTTTCTTTTTTTTTTTACCTGGATGAAAATTCTGATTTAATTTCATTTGTGAACTGCGGTAAGTCAGTCATCGATTCTTGGGATTTCGTTGTAACTGACGCTGTTCTGGATCGAGATTCCTATTCAAAATATTAAAAATCAATAAAAAAAATTAATAAATTGATTAACACAACAAAAGGTAAACCTTTTTCTCAGTTTCGGTAAATTTTCGGAATACATATGAAAAGAGAATTATCTGAGGGATGATTGCAACGACAACACATAGCAACAGTGCGTGTTTCCTTTAATAATAGAAAAAAAATGATTCCAACAAACGCATCAAACACCTCTTGCACTGCGTACCACCAATCCCACACGTCGACAAGTGACAAGCTATTTCGATTTCTCGCTTCAGACATTGACGAAAATTCCTGATCCCATTGTTTCCATTTTTGCAATGCGGAACCAGACTTCAAATTGTACAAATACCAACCGGAGTCTGTAAAAAATCAAACACAAATTTCATCTCTGCATTCCTATTTTTGCTTTTACAAAAAAAAAATTCAACATTTTTAAAATCACCTTTTTTAATTAAAAAAACATTGAACAAAACGCATTAAAAATGCAAATTTTCAAAACGGTTATAGCATGCAAATAAGAAAAGATTAAAAAAAAAATATATATTTACTTGGATTTTGCATTTCCTGCAAAATAGTGCTGACATCACTGGCTGAACATAGAGAACAGTGATCACCACCTGAAGGGCAATTTGTATTTTCACTTTCCAAAAGTGGCAAATTATAAGAATGTCCTGAATATAAAAAAAAATAAATAAATTTTATTAGAATTTGAAAAGAATTTTCTGCACCAGCTAAAGTTGCCAAGTAGAGACGACCAGGAACCGTAGAAGCCATGTGACTTTGCGAATACAATTGCAACAGATGCCTTTCTTCTTCTGAAGGAATGATATAACGTTGGCTTCCATAATAGCCCATGTATATCATCGATTCAATGGTTGGATGAAATTCAGACGACGCAGTTTCGACAAAATTTTCCAAAGCAGGAACAACATTCGGATCAAACAAAGACAATTCTTCTAAATTGTTCTTATTCAACAACCAAACCTTGGCAATAGGACTTTGGAACTGAAATAAGCAAAATAAAACAAATTATTTTAAACTTTGCAATTTGTATTTGTGCAATACTTTTTGCTGCCAAAGAACGCCTTCCAGATTATTCTTCAAAGTAGCGTAAACAATACCTTCTGGAGGAATCACTCTTATTTGAATGTTGCTGTTGATGCATGCTTGATCATAATTTATTTTGCTATTAAACATGCTCTTGACGTCAGCATTGGACAAGAAAAGCTGATGTTCGCCAACCGTCACATTCCATCTTTATATAAACAAAAAAAAAAACTTTTAATTCATAGGATAAAATGATGAAAAACGAACCTTTCATTTCCTGTAGATAAGTCAACAGCGCGTACAATTTGTGAAACACGTCGAATTACCAACTTGTCGGCATCATTTGGCGTTACAAAATTTTCACAGCCGTAAGAGGAACAACTATAATATATCTATAATAAAAAAAAGTAAACAATAAAATATCTCTGCAAGCACTGCAAAAAAAAACAACTAAACATAACATGTACAACTATCTCAAATCTTCAAGAATTGATAATAAAAAGAAAAAATTAAAAATCAATAAATATTTGCTTACTTTGCCAGTTTTCGCGTCTACCCCGTATGTGACAATATCTTTTGATCCAACGATGACATCGTCACCAATTTTTGTGGAACTGCTGAGCAGCGAATCAACGCTTAATGGAATTCCCTGAGTCACGATTTCATTATACATGTAAAGACTTCCGTCCAGTGACGGTAGCAAGCGAAATGACAAACCCCCAGAAACGACCTAATATAAAAATATAAAATTATGATAACCTATAAATATAACTTCAAAAAACAAAACAAAACATTACTTCGATATTATTCAACGTTGACTGTAACAACGGCAGCTGGTTTGTTGCCAAACTCCATAAAACTTTCCCATTCTTAGATGCATCCAAAACCGACAAGGAACCATCCAAAGTGCTTACAATGACTAATGAACTTAAGGAAAGAGAAAGCAATACAATTGAAAAATAGAAATTTATTTTTTAAATAATAATTTATTGGCAGTAACAAAGTTGTTTATTTAATAAATATACCCAGCTTTATCAATCAATAAAACCACTGCTGAACAGTGACCGTTTTAATTTCGTAAACTTGTTTTTTTTTTTCAATAAACAGGAAAATGAATGCATCGAAAAAACTTTCTGTATAACAAAATCCTTACAAAAATATATCAATCGCACTATTCCATACATTGAAAATAACAATTTTTTAAAGATCATGAAATTATAATTTATATAAATTATAAAATATAAATATTGTAACATCGTGTGATTCAGTAATAATAATTTGCATTTTCATTAACACAGAGGTGCTTCAAAGAACAGATAGTCAATAAAGTTGAATATATGTAAACATTCACAAATTTATTTATTTTATTCGTGAGTCATTTACAGTAACATTAGTAACGCGTTACGTAATCATACATTCTGTTAAGTGAAAAGTGAAAATTTTAATACAATCTTCCACTCAGACTATTATTACATCAATACACATAATTCACAAACATGCTCCAACACAAAAACAATTGAGGCTTCCAAAGTTAATTTCACTTATTTTAGCCTTTAAATTATGGTAATTTTGAAACAGATATAAAAAGAATTGCCAATATTTTATAATACTAAAATTCTAAAATCAATAAAAAATTAAAATAAACAATTAATAAAAGCATTTATTTTAAAGATATAAATAAAATATTCCTACTCATTTTGCGAGTAATTGCAAAATACAATGGAAATCAACACGACTATTCATGTAACACTAAGATCGTTGAAACAATGCAAAATTAATCTGTAAAGTTTGAGCAAGCAAATTGCAAAAATAATAATTTCACGCTTTACTACCGAAAAACTATATTTCTCATTAAAAAATATAAATACTGTGGGCACATACTTGCATTCTGAACTTTCACTGGCAAAATTTCCACTTTCCAATGTTTTTGAATTACACACTGTCAACAACAGCAAGAACAGTTTGCACACCAAAGAACAATTTCTGGCAGGCTTATTAAACATGATCTTCTACATGATTCAAAAACATTGAATAAAGCTGAAATTTTCAAATGCAAAATCTAATGGCTTAACAAGAACTTTTGCTTATATGATTTAATTTACGTACATTATGATTTCCGTATAAACGCATATTAAATGAATCATAAACTGTGACCCATTTCACAAAAAAGTAAAATAATTTAATATATGCACTTAAAATTAATTACAGAAAACCAAAGAGAACGTCATAACCAAACATTAAAAACTGCTCGCAAAACAATAACAACTGAATTGTGTACAGTAAGAAAAAAATCAGGTAGCTATGCATGAAAAATACCAACAGTCGTAACAAATGCTTATAATAAAATTTTTAAAAAATAAATGGAATAAAATTTACTTGAACCTATATGAAATTCATTATACAAAATTTTAAAATGTTTTAGTTCATTCTTTATAACTAAGATTGTTTAAAAATTATGCCAGCTTACTGGAAAGTATATGTCAGTAAAACAAATATTCATTGTAATATCAAAAAAATTGTGTTGCAACAAAATTAGCATAATGTCACTAAATAAATTAATATACTCTTTAAAATGCTGTGTAGTAGAAATTTCTCATGATATTCAATTATTAAAATTTTTACCTAAAATTTTTTTTATAAACTAGTTCTGGCCTCACTATATTAGTGATCTTTTATTATAATTTCTAAAAATTTTTTTAAATTAAATTATTTTTTAAAAAAAGAAATTGATTTCAGCTGCAATCTGATGGAAATGCAACACCAATGCAAATGAATGCACAGTTGAAAAACATCCAGTCCTACATTTAAAATAATAACTGTAATTTTTTTCATGGTTTACAAATATTGAATTAACATTTGATTTTTAAATCAGGATCATTATAATTTAATTAATAGCTTATCAGTTTTATAATTTTACAAATCATAACACAAAAGAACAAAATTCAAATGACAAATTTCATTAAAAATAATTAACTTCATCAGATAGCATTACATCAAAAAATTAATATTCAACTGAGGAGTTCAAAATTTTCTTTACTTATATTGAACATTGATAAATAATTATATTCGACTTTTACAAAGTCGATTAATATCATTTAATTTTAAAATCCAATTACAATTCTTCAACAGTTATAAAGCATAAAAGTTTTACATAAAATTAATTGCCCTTTAGCTTAACGGAGATCCATTAAAATTTTGTTGTCATCATTTATCAAAACAGAGTTGAAGCTTTTGCACTTGAAATGCGAACACAGCAGCATAAACAAACAAATTCGCTTTGTAGACCTAATCGATAAGTGATGAAAGTGATAGCAATAATACTAAATTTGCCTTTTTTTTCCTGTGTTACTATAAAATAAGGTACACAAAATGTGTTGTTTTCCACTATATTAGCGAAAGTTGCGCACAAGCTTATAAAAATAATTTGAAAACCTCGCTAACATAATTCCAACATAAATCTAAAAACCGCTAAAAATTCTATAAATTAATAGCATGAATTGGATTAAATTTTACCAGTTAAATTTGTCGTCGGTAGACATTTTAACAAATTTCAGTTCAGACAGTGTTCTTATGCTGGGGGCAGATGAAGCTGCCACACTAGGTCAATTTATATAATTACTCGTCTTTGAAAACTTTTCAAAGAAAACAAGCTTGAAAACAATATTTGCACTTTTTTGCTTACATCACCACAACACCATCGCACCTGCAGATGTAGAATCTATTGATTTTTGTGCTGATTTCATATCCTCTGCATCTATCCAGTCGACTGCTACCGGAAACTGTAATGTAATAATATTCCCATTAGCGACATATTCAAAAATATGTAAGCAATTCAATATTACGCAGTCAAATCAAAATAGTTGATCAATGTTGCATCAACTGACATTCAAACGTTGATATTTGGTCATCATTAACTGAGTGACACAGCTGAAACTTTTGTAACAAATTATCAGGACTTCATAGATTGGTTTACACATCGTTTGTCCGCTCGATTTTGGCCTCCTTTTTTTGATTGGCTGTTCACTGATAGGCGAAACGGCGTTTCAACGCTAATTGCCGAATGACTTATGATATTTTAATTATTCAGCTTTGAACAGTAACTGGGCGAAGGACTTGCACCATTTGATTGATTAGCTATTCAGGTTTCATCAATGATTGGATGATTGTTTTTTATCAAATTTTGTCCAAATATCAGTGCTCTACTAGTGACTTAACTTATGTTATGTATCATGATGTTTTCTGATCAAAATATGTACTCGAAAGAGCACTCAACTACATATTACAGTAGGACAAGTTAGTTAATGCCAAGTAGCAGGTGTGCGTAGGTGTGCGTGGTTTGAGTGTGCGTTATACATATATCGTGTTATTGTGTTGTCATTACAAATAAAGTCCCTGCACATATTAATAAGTTCACATACACAACACCTTATATGGACATAATTGATTACGTTGCATTTTTGAAAACAAAGGTTTTATTGAGACTTAATGCGTAATAGGGAAAATTTCTCTTAATGGTAAAAAAGCATTAGCATAACTTTTGCATTTCCACTAACGAGAATTAATTATACAATTCCCAAGTAAATATACCTAAGCTCCATGTTTAATTTCTCTACATTTGCTCAATCTTTATTTGCATATTTTCAAGCACAAAATTAAAAAAGATGTTTTACATTATATGACAAAGCATAGTTATATTTCAGGTTACTTTGTTTTTTAATAGAAGGCTGTTAATCCTTAAAAATGATGCTTTTAAAACGCTTCACAGTTTCATCATTTCATTGTTCAAGTGCTTGTCCCGCCCGGTGCCCTTTTCCCCGTATCATCTTCGCTCCATTTTATCCCGGCCGGTGCCATTTTTCCCTAAACAACTTTGCACGCTTTTTGCCTGGTCTCGTGCCGTCCCCCCACCCTCCCCAAACATTACTCCATTTTTGAAAAGCTTTGTGCCGTTTTCCAGCAAACAACTCCGCTCCTTTTTTGTCCTGAACGGTGCCGTTTCCAGATCTCCCCCACCACAACATCTCCACTGCCTTTCTGTACCCACCTGTGCTATTTCCCCCCTATAATTGGGATGTCCTCATCGACCAGGATCTACTCAAATATTACTCCAAAGTTCATCAGACGACTGTTGCAAAATGCAGCTGCATTCTGTTTCAGAAGAGAGCTGCAACTGCCCATGAACCTGGTGTATGACATACTGATTGAGGCACCACTGTTGTCAGAAGGACAGTATACAACCGTTTGAAATGAGAAATAAAGCGGCTCAACGAGGAGGTGCGGGAAAGGAAGAGACAAGAGGACTGCACCAACGAGGTCTAGGAGAAAGTGGATTGGAACACGCATCGCATGGGAGAAAACTGAGCTGTGGACCATTCAGGATAAGCTGATGGAAACAAAGGTTGCATCATAGTAGTGACGATTTCTCACAAACGTTTTAACATGTGAGATTCAGATACCAGGCTAATATTTCCTACACAACGATTGTTGCATTCAACCATTTACATAGAAGAATTTTTGCATTTTAAACTACTTTAAAACAATTACATTTAAACAAAAGTTGCTTTAAAAATATACTTTAAAGTGAAACATAATGAAACACTGTGCAATAATAGCGCATTGTCTCATTCAGCATATGTCTTTGAAGGTTGGCCTGCGCCATTTTCAAAGTAAGAAGATCGCATTCATTTTGTCTGATGCCATTTTTTCTCCAACGACGTTACTCCCTTTTTCTTTGTCCCGGTGTCGTTTTCCGCCTACCAACTTGGCAAACTTTTTGCACAGCCCGGTGCCCTTTATTACCCAACAACCATGCACGCTTTTTGAGCCGTCCTGAGTCGTTTTCACACCAAAATATCTGCTCCATGTTTCTCCAGCTTTGTGGTGTTTTTCCCCAACCAACTACACTTTTATTTGTGTGGCCCGTTGATATTTACCTGCAACAAACTTCGCACAGATTTGCCCTGAGCTGTGCTTTTTATCCGCCAACAACACCATCCTTTTTCGTACTGCACGGTGCCGTGTTCCCCAAACAACCGTGCACGCTTTTCTCCAGCCTGATGCCTTCTTCCGACGCCCCACAACAAACAAATATGCTCGCTTCTTGTGCAGTCCAGAGTCATTTCCCAACCAAAAAAATATTCTCCCTCTTTCTCCAGTTTTCAACTGTCCTCCACCAACCAACTCCGTCCCTTTTTATGCGGCTGAGCGCCGTTTTTCCCCCAACAATATTTCACGGTTTCTGTGCGCTCCGGAGACATTTTCCCCAAGAAATCTACTCCCTCATTCTCCCACTTTTTGGTGTTTCTCCTCAACCAACGCTGTCCCTTTATGTCCGGCTGGTTGTCGATTTCCCCCGATCAACATCTCTCCCTTTTGTTCTGCTCTGTTCCGTTTTTCCGCTAAGCAACTCTGCCGTTTTTTCCACGGCACGGTGCCCTTTTCCCCGTACAACCATGCTCGCTTTTTGTCTCGCCCGGAGTTGTTCTTCCTAAAAATCGGCTCCCCCTTTGTCATGCTTTGTGCTGTTCTCACACAACCAACTACGCCCCAATTTGTTTGGCGAATTGTCGTTTTTCCCAAACCAACTTCGGTTACTTCTTGTCCGGCACGGTGTCGTTTTCTCCACAACAAATTGCTATTTTTCGTACAACCTGGTGCCGTTTCCGCCCAACAATTGTGCACGGTTTTCGTCTGGCGGAAAGCTGTTTTCTACCCTACACTCCGCCGTCTTTTGTGCCGCCACGAGTCGTTTTCTCAAAAAAAAACTCAACTTTATTTTTCTCCTGGTTTTTCCTGTTTTCCAACAAACTTGTCCCCCAATTTCTATCCGGCTCAGTGCCGTTTGTTCCTCAACAATTATGCACCCTTTTGTGCGATCAGGAGTCACTTTCCCCAAAGAATCTCCTCCGTCATTCTCACACTTTCTGCTGTTTCTCCTCACCCAACACTGTCCCTTTTTGTCGGTACGGTTGTGGATTTTCCCCCATCAACTTCATTCCGATTTCTTCCGCTCTGTTGCGTTTTTCCGCCAAACAACTCGGCCGTTATTTGTACGGCCCGGTGCCCTTTTCCCCCGTGCAACTATGCGCTTTTTTTGCCGGTTATCGAGTCGTTTTCCCCCAAAAATCGGCTCCCCCTTTGTCATGCTTTGTGCTGTTCTCACACAACCAACTGCACCCCAATTTGCTTGGCGAATTGTCGTTTTTCCCAAAGAAACCACGGTTACTTCTTGTCTGCCACGGTGACGTTTAACCCTGAACAACTCCGCCATTTTTCGTACGACCTGGTGCCGTTTCCCCCCAACAATTGTGCACGGTTTTAGTCTGGCCCGGAGCTGTTTTCTACCCTACAACTCCGCCGTCTTTTGTCCGTCAAGAGACGTTTTCTCAGAAAAAACTCAACTTTATTTTTCTCCTGGTTTTTGCTGTTTTCCATCAACCATGTCCGCCAATTTTTATGCGGCTCAGGGCCGTTTGTTCCTCAACAATTATGCACCCTTTTGTGCGATCAGCAGTCACTTTCCCCAAAGAATCTCCTCCGTCATTCTCACACTTTCTGCTGTTTCTCCACACCGAACACTGTCCCTTTTTGTCGGTCTGGTTGTCGATTTTCCCCCATCAACTTCTCTCCCTTTTGTTCTGCTCTGTTCCGTTTTTCCGCTAAGCAACTCTGCCGTTTTTTCCACGGCACGGTGCCCTTTTCCCCGTACAACCATGCTCGCTTTTTGTCTCCTCCTGAGTCGTTCTCCCTAAAAATCTCCTCCCCCTTTGTCATGCTTTGTGCTGTTCTCACACAACCAACTGCGCCCCAATTTGTTTGGCGAATTGTCGTTTTTCCCAAACCAACTTCGGTTACTTCTTGTCTGGCACGGTGACGTTTAACCCTGAACAACTCCGCCATTTTTCCTACGACCTGGTGCCGTTTTCGCCCAACAATTGTGCACGGTTTTCGTGTGGCGGAAAGCTGTTTTCTACCCTACACTCCGCCGTCTTTTGTCCCGTCAGGAGTCGTTTTCTCTGAAAAAACTCAACTTTATCTTTCTCCCCGTTTTTGCTGTTTTCCATCAACCAACTGCGCTCCTTTTTATCCGGCTCAGCGCCGTTTTTCCCTCAACAATTATGCACCCTTTTTGCGCGGTCTGGAGTAATTTTCCCAAAAAAAACTACTGCCTCATTCTCCCACTTTCTGCTGTTTCTCCTCAACCAACGCTGTCCCATTTTGTCGGGCCGGTTGTCGATTTCCCCCGATCAACTTCTCTCCGTTTTTTTCTGCTCTGTTCCGTTTATCCGCAAAACAACTCGGCCGTTTCCTGTACCGTCCGGTGCCCTTTCCCCCGTACAACTATGCCTGGTTTTTGTCTTGTCCTGAGTCATTTTCCTTCAAAAATCTGCTCCCTCATTGTCATGCTTTCTGCTGTTCTCACACAACCAACTGTGCTCCTTTTTGTTCAGCGAATTGTCGTTTTCCCCAAAGCAATTTCGGTTACGTCTTGTCCGGCACAGTGCCGTTTTCCTCAGAACAACTCCGCCATTTTTCGTACTACCTGGAGCCGTCTCCCCCCAACAATTGCGCACGGTTTTGGTCCTGCCGTATCTGTTTTCTACCCTACAATTCCGCGGTCTTTTGTCCGGTCACGAGTCGTTTTCTCCCAAAAAACTCAACTTTATCTTTCTCCTGGTTTTTCTGTTTTCCATCAACCAACTCCGCCTTTTTCTATCCCGCTCAGCGCCGTTTTTCCCACAACAATTATGCACCGTTTCTGTGCGGTCTGGGGTCATTTTCCCCAAAATATCTACTCCATCATTCTCCCGTTTTTTGCTGTTTCCCCTCAACCAACGCTGCCCCTTTTGTCCGGCCGGTTGTCGATTTTCCCCCATCAACTTCTCTCCCTTTTGTTTCGCCCTGTTGCGTTTTTCTGACAAACAACTCAGCTGTTTTTTGTACGGCCCGGTGCCCTTTTTCCCCGTACAACTATGCCCGGGTTTTGTCTCGTCGTGAGTCGTTTTCCTTCAAAAATCTGCTCACCCATTGTCATGCTTTGTGATGTTTTCACTCAACCAACTAGGCCACTTTTTGTTCGGTGAATTGTCGTTTTCCCCAAAGCAACGTCGGTTACTTTTTGTCCGGAACGGTGCGGTTTCTAGACCTCCCCCCCCCCCCCCTCCCCCACAACATGTCCGTTGCCTTTCTGTGCCCCCCCATGTGCTATTTCGCCCCCTAAGATTGGGATGTCCACATCGTCCAGAATCGACTCAAATATTACTCTAAAGTTCATCAGACGAATGTTGCCAAATGCAGCTGCATTCTGTTTCAGAAAAGAGCTGCAACTGCCAGTGAATCTGGTGTATGACCTACTGATTGAGGCACCACTGTTGTCAGAAGGACAGTATACAACCGTTTGAAATGAGAAATAAAGCGGCTCAACGAGGAGGTGCGGGAAAGGAAGAGACAAGAGGACTGCACCAACGAGGTCTAGGAGAAAGTGGATTGGAACACGCATCGCATGGGAGAAAACTGAGCTGTGGACCATTCAGGATAAGCTGATGGAAACAAAGGTTGCATCATAGTAGTGACGATTCCTCACAAACGTTTTAACATGTGAGATTCAGATACCAGACTTATATTTCCTACTCAACGATTGCTGCATTCAACCATTTACATAGAAGAATTTTTGCATTTTAAACTACTTTAAAACAATTACATTTAAACAAAAGTTGCTTTAAAAATATACTTTAAAGTGAAACATAATGAAACACTGTGCAATAATAGCGCATTGTCTCATTCAGCATATGTCTTTGAAGGTTGGCCTGCGCCATTTTCAAAGTAAGAAGATCGCATTCATTTTGTCTGATGCCATTTTTTCTCCAACGACGTTACTCCCTTTTTCTTTGTCCCGGTGTCGTTTTCCGCCTACCAACTTGGCAAACTTTTTGCACAGCCCGGTGCCCTTTATTACCCAACAACCATGCACGCTTTTTGAGCCGTCCTGAGTCGTTTTCACACCAAAATATCTGCTCCATGTTTCTCCAGCTTTGTGGTGTTTTTCCCCAACCAACTACACTTTTATTTGTGTGGCCCGTTGATATTTACCTGCAACAAACTTCGCACAGATTTGCCCTGAGCTGTGCTTTTTATCCGCCAACAACACCATCCTTTTTCGTACTGCACGGTGCCGTGTTCCCCAAACAACCGTGCACGCTTTTCTCCAGCCTGATGCCTTCTTCCGACGCCCCACAACAAACAAATATGCTCGCTTCTTGTGCAGTCCAGAGTCATTTCCCAACCAAAAAAATATTCTCCCTCTTTCTCCAGTTTTCAACTGTCCTCCACCAACCAACTCCGTCCCTTTTTATGCGGCTGAGCGCCGTTTTTCCCCCAACAATATTTCACGGTTTCTGTGCGCTCCGGAGACATTTTCCCCAAGAAATCTACTCCCTCATTCTCCCACTTTTTGGTGTTTCTCCTCAACCAACGCTGTCCCTTTATGTCCGGCTGGTTGTCGATTTCCCCCGATCAACATCTCTCCCTTTTGTTCTGCTCTGTTCCGTTTTTCCGCTAAGCAACTCTGCCGTTTTTTCCACGGCACGGTGCCCTTTTCCCCGTACAACCATGCTCGCTTTTTGTCTCGCCCGGAGTTGTTCTTCCTAAAAATCGGCTCCCCCTTTGTCATGCTTTGTGCTGTTCTCACACAACCAACTACGCCCCAATTTGTTTGGCGAATTGTCGTTTTTCCCAAACCAACTTCGGTTACTTCTTGTCCGGCACGGTGTCGTTTTCTCCACAACAAATTGCTATTTTTCGTACAACCTGGTGCCGTTTCCGCCCAACAATTGTGCACGGTTTTCGTCTGGCGGAAAGCTGTTTTCTACCCTACACTCCGCCGTCTTTTGTGCCGCCACGAGTCGTTTTCTCAAAAAAAAACTCAACTTTATTTTTCTCCTGGTTTTTCCTGTTTTCCAACAAACATGTCCCCCAATTTTTATCCGGCTCAGTGCCGTTTGTTCCTCAACAATTATGCACCGTTTTGTGTGATCAGGAGTCACTTTCCCCAAAGAATCTCCTTCGTCATTCTCACACTTTCTGCTGTTTCTCCTCACCCAACACTGTCCCTTTTTGTCGGTACGGTTGTGGATTTTCCCCCATCAACTTCATTCCGATTTCTTCCGCTCTGTTGCGTTTTTCCGCCAAACAACTCGGCCGTTATTTGTACGGCCCGGTGCCCTTTTCCCCCGTGCAACTATGCGCTTTTTTTGCCGGTTATCGAGTCGTTTTCCCCCAAAAATCGGCTCCCCCTTTGTCATGCTTTGTGCTGTTCTCACACAACCAACTGCACCCCAATTTGCTTGGCGAATTGTCGTTTTTCCCAAAGAAACCACGGTTACTTCTTGTCTGCCACGGTGACGTTTAACCCTGAACAACTCCGCCATTTTTCGTACGACCTGGTGCCGTTTCCCCCCAACAATTGTGCACGGTTTTAGTCTGGCCCGGAGCTGTTTTCTACCCTACAACTCCGCCGTCTTTTGTCCGTCAAGAGACGTTTTCTCAGAAAAAACTCAACTTTATTTTTCTCCTGGTTTTTGCTGTTTTCCATCAACCATGTCCGCCAATTTTTATGCGGCTCAGGGCCGTTTGTTCCTCAACAATTATGCACCCTTTTGTGCGATCAGCAGTCACTTTCCCCAAAGAATCTCCTCCGTCATTCTCACACTTTCTGCTGTTTCTCCACACCGAACACTGTCCCTTTTTGTCGGTCTGGTTGTCGATTTTCCCCCATCAACTTCTATCCGTTTTGTTCTGCTCTGTTGCATTTTTTTTGCCAAACAACTCGCCCATTATTTGTACGGCCCGGTGCCCTTTTCCCCTGTGCAACTATGCCCGATTTTTGTCTCCTCCCGAGTCGTTCTCCCTAAAAATCTCCTCCCCCTTTGTCATGCTTTGTGCTGTTCTCACACAACCAACTGCGCCCCAATTTGTTTGGCGAATTGTCGTTTTTCCCAAACCAACTTCGGTTACCTCTTGTCTGGCACGGTGACGTTTAACCCTGAACAACTCCGCCATTTTTCCTACGACCTGGTGCCGTTTTCGCCCAACAATTCGTGCACGGTTTTGGTCTGGCCCGCAGCTGTTTTCTACAATACAACTCCGTCGTCTTTTGTCCATCACGAGTTGTTTTCTCCCAAAAAATTCAACTTTATCTTTCTCTTGCTTTTTGCTGTTTTCCATCAACCAACTCCACCCGTTTTCATCCGACACAGCGCCCTTTTTTTCCGCACAATTATTCACGCTTTTTGGGCGCTCCGGAGACATTTTCCCTAAGAAATCTGCTCCCTCATTCTCCCATTTTCTGCTGTTTCCCCTCAACCAACACTCCCTCTTTTTGTCCAGGCGGTTGTCGATTTCCCACCATGAACTTTTCTCCCTTTTGTTCCGCCTTGTTCCGCTTTTCCGCCAAACAACTCTCCCGTTTTTTGCATGGCCCGGTGCCCTTTTCCCACTTACAACTATGCCCGCTTTTTGTCTCGTCCCGAGTCGTTTACCCCAAAAACTCTGCTCCCCCTTTGGCATGCTTTGTGCTGTTCAAACACAACCAACTCCGCCCCAATTTGTTTGGCGAATTGTCGTTTTTCCCAAACCAACTTCGGTTACTTCTTGTCTGGCGCGGTGGCGTTTAACCCTGATCAACTCCGCCATTTTTTATACGACCTGGTGCCGTTTCCGCACCACAATTGTGCACAGCTTTGATCTGGCCCGGAGCTGTTTTCTACCCTTCAACTCCGCCGTCTTTTGTCCGTCACGAGTTGTTTTCTCCCAACAAAATTCAACTTTATCTTTCTCCCGCTTTTTGCTGTTTTCCATGAACCAACTCCACCCCTTTCATCCGACGCAGCGCCGTTTCTTCCTCAACAATTATGCACGCGTTTTCTGCGGTCAGTAGTCATTTTCAACAAAAAATCTACTCCATCATTTTCCCACTTTTTGGTGTTCCTTCTATACCAATGCTGCCCCTTTCTGTCCAGCCCGCTGTCGATTTCCCCCCATCAACTTCTCTCCCTTTTGTTCTGTCCTGTATCCTTTTTACGCCAAGCAACACGGCTGTGTTTTGTACGTCCGGTGCCCTTTTCCCCCATTCGACTATGCGCTCTTTTTGACTGGTCCTGAGTCGTTTTCCCCCAAAATCTGCTTCCTCTTTGTCATGCTTTTTGCTGTTCTCACACATGCAACTGCGTCCTTTTTTGTTCAGAAAATTGTCGTTTCTTTTAAACCAACTTCGGTTCC
>JYDO01000237.1:0-42514 GCA_001447755.1 Trichinella papuae | reverse complement strand
CATTTACGATGCCAAGCAGTTAAATAAAAAATATCATACTAGTTAAATAAAAAATTACCAACTACTTTGAATTCACATGAATACGGCCATTATAGGAACAGATGTACAAATTGAAGAAAGGATAATTAAACGTAAAGGTAAAATGAATCTGATCGAGAATCAGTAAGGGTGAAAAGGGTAAAGAATACCTTATAATAAAGAAGTTTAGTAGTAATAATATTTATTTTACGAGCTTGGGGGTCGATGAGGCATCAAGGAATCTATAAGGGGTCGATGGTATAAAAAGTTTGCCTATCCCTGCTTTAGAGTAACTTCAGCGCACGCTTTGATTAGATCTGTAGTACAACTAATTTTGTCATATACCGCAATGGTGCACAATGCATCAGTGTCATCATTTGCTGCTCTTCCTGTCATTACTTCATGAGATCATTTCATACGATTTGCGATGATGTTTAAACTCAGGAACAAACTATTACTGCGTTTTCTTACTAGGCGTTGAAAGCGTTATCTTATTGTTCCATCGTACCGTAGTCTTATAGGTTTTCCTTGTCTAATTGCTCATTGATTCAAACTTTTCAGTTGTTTAACTGCCATATTTTTTCATTGGTTCAAATATTTCCATTTATGGTTATAAAACTTTAATAGAAGTGACGTAACATTAGTAGTGAGAAAATTTTTATTATTCAAAAATTATACTGAGTTTGTTTACACCAAAATTTATGAAGTTTTATTATTCATTGAAATTTTGCTTTTTTAAATACATTATTTGTGGTGAAGTTTATACTTTTTAATGATCAGCGTTTTTAAAAAAACAATTTTTGTCATTATTGTACATTTCATTGTACCACAGTGAAGTTATATCAAATGTGATAGCACTAACTTAGCAAAATCAACACAAAACATAATAAGGTAAATAGTGATTTTTATTTTTCACTATCCAATTGCAGCAACAACAACAGTAAAGAACAGCCAAAACTAAAATAATCGCTAATAACAAGGAACACACGCAATAATACTTTTAAACACCTTCAATATTTTTTCTATTTATCGGTGTGTTTCAATTTGTATGCCCTGCCTTCATAAACAAGGGACATACTAACGCCACGATTGGGTACAAGACGTAGTTCAGATATATCAGCCAGTTAGAATCAATGCGCACTAAGACAAGGGCAACCAATAAAACTACGGTATGAAAGTCCAATAAGATAGCGCGTTGAACGACCAGTAAGAAAAGGCCCGAAATAGACTATCCCGTACAATGGTAATGTAGTAATAAGCAAAGTACATTTCGACAATATTCGCCATTGGTAAACAAAGCGCAAGGACATAAAAAAATGTTCGCATAAGTGTTTGTTAGAAGCCAGAGAACTGAATAGCAATTGCAGGAAATATTTGTCAAAGCTCACCTTTAATTTGTAAAACATGGAATTGCCTATTCGTTTATAGAAGGGCGTTTCTAGAACAAAAACTTACAAAGAGCACATTTTGCTGGCAGTTGCTTTATGACAAATATTTTTGTAAGCTCCACCAGATGGATAATGCATCAATCAAAATTAATATTGTGAATTAAATTAATTTCATGAATGAAAATTCAGCTGACGAGCAAAAGAAAATTTTTGTTTAACTTTCAGTGGAACAGTTGCTCTCATTCAAAATTTTGATAATTAAAACGGTTGATTTTTAGAACGGAACGTTAGTTTGAATTTCAAAATTAAAACTGAAAGGTAACAGATAAAATGCCGCTTTAGGTTTATAGTATCTAAAGACCAGTGGTTGTTCACATTTGAAGCGACACTTCCAGAAACAGTTACAATCAAAATGCAAAGCTTTACTCCAATTTCAAACAACGCTTTCCCGAAATAAAACTGAAACGTAAAATTAGATTGCTATTTTATTCCAAAGTAAATATTGTGTAAAATTGTAATGCTTCTTTCGTTGTTCTAAACGAAATAGTCTAGTGAGAATATCTTCTGATATTTAAAACAATACTTTTATGATCTTATCTGTAGTTTTTGAGATATATCTACAAATATATTCTTAATAAATTCAAATAACTTTGATGAAATACTATGAATCGAACCAACTTTTGCTCGCGTTCTTTCATTGGCGTAAAACATTTTTACTGGTTTTATTCGTCGATTAGTTTGAGATGTTCTTTTGATAATTTGCTCACATGCAAATACTTTTTATTGGATTTTCATCATTTATAATACCTAACCATCAATACTTACAATATTTAATATTTTATTGGTCAAAATGTTTCATTTTAAATTTGCTTAACTTTAAAAATAATTTTTTCATACTTTAAAATTCATATTAAAATTACGAGTGTTTTGTTTCATGTGATTCAATCATTTATGGAATTGTGTGAAGAAATCTTGAGCTGTATACAATAATAAAAAGCAACTGCGTGTGTATTTTTAAAAGCACTTTTAGCCGGATCGTATTAAATCAAATTTTGCTCAAAGAACAAAGGTTTATCTCAAAAATATGATAAATCGACCATTCAGAGGTGTTCATCTTGAATTTGTCAGAATGACTTTTAACAATGAATATTAATTTTTGTACAACAGTCATGTTTACACATTAAATAATATTGAACATACTTCGAATTTTAATGTATAATCTAAAAGATGAATTCTATTAAATTCAATTTAAAATATATAAGTACCAATTTTGAAGTAATTGCAAAGGATATCAACAACATCATAATAATACAGTAATGCGATTACCTTATTACGTGCTTATACGTACTGTAGTCTATGTGGAATTGTTGGTTGTTAGAGAGGTTTTGGATATTGTTTTTCGTGTTGGTTAATTTTAGAACAGTGTTTTGAATGGTATTTTTTATGTAGTTATTTTAAAGTGAGTATTGTGAATTACTTTTCAGCTTCAGTATTTTAAGTATTACGATTATTGTTGTCATCTACGATGATTTCTTTTGAGGGTTAAATTTTCAGAAAGTGAATGTTATTTTTTGCATTTTGTATCCGTAAAGTTTTGAAATTAAGATGATGGTTTATTTGTTCTTTTGCGTAATTATGTTGAGACTAAATTTTGCTTTTAGAAACTGAAAAACTAAACTAAACTATATATATATTCAGTTCATACATACATGTATTTGCCTGGTTGAATGTTTGATTGATTAATTATATTTTTTGTGGTCTTGGTAATTGATTATTGCCAAATTTTAAGCGGGAGATGGTTCTGTTGTTAACACGCTTGTTGTCATGTATTCCGTTGTATAAACTATTTATTAATCTAACAGAGACATCGTAGAATCATAAGTACAATAAGGATGATAATGAATATTAAATATTTTTAATTTTGTTATACGTTTCGCACAGTAGCTCAAACTGAGATTCTTTCTTTTGTTGTTAATCTTTACTTTAGGATGTTGTATTTTCAATGTTATCTTAGTTCTCATAGTTTTATGACAGTTTTGGAAGTTTTAAGTTTTCTATAACATTTTATTCTTGAATTTTTTTTCTTCTGACATGAGCTAGCTTATAAATGTAAATAAATAAATTTTGGTTTTTATATATTCATTTTTTATTTTTGACATTTGTATGAAATTTACTTTTTTCCAAAATTAATCAATTTTTTTTGTTTAATTATAAGTTACAGTTGGTTTTATGTTAAATTATAATGGAAAGCGAAGAGCTTAGATTTTTAATATTTTAAATGCATTAAGACTACTTTTTGTTTTGTTTCTTCAAAATTTTAGTTGTAAATATGGGAGCTTTTGATGAATTACTGTAATCTTTACAGTAGTGATTTTTAGGTTAGGTATATTGTAAGCTGTCTATCCTATTATGAATATAATAATTAGTTAAAATTGTAATTTTTTAAAATAAGTTTTGCAATTTTTAGATTATCATGGTCAGAAGAAGGTATCAGCGTGTGCAGGTATGTAAATGAAAATTGGAATTTGTATTGAATGCTTAAAAAGAAAATTGAATTTGCATATGTGAAAGTTGCTGTTTTAGCCATCGAATAGCAGACGGGCAGCTGAACTGGTCGCAGAGTCCGGTGGGCTGAGAACATTTTCCGTTTTTGCGCAGAACACTGCCACGGATAGCAATGTGACACCTGTAACCATGATGTCATTGCCGACTGCATTTAAAGATGTTTTTAAAAAAATTTTGAAGAAAGAAGTTGATACCAAGTACAAGGTACAGCATTGCTAAACATTTTCAAGCTACACAAGCTGTTTTGTTTTGAAGATTTTTAACCCAACTTTGCTGTGCACTTATCAGTTTGTAGTATATTTTTTGTAAATTTAAATTGCTCTTTTATTTAAGGATTTTTTGAAGGAAAACTTTTTTTTTTGATTCAGTTGTTTTTACGAAGGAGCAGTTATCTTTTTTTTAATTTAGTTTAGTGTACTGAATAAGTTTAGCATAAGAACAATTGAAATTGTATTATTTATTTTGTTCGATGTTGTGATTGATATTGCGATTATTAATAATAACAGTAGTTTTGTTGTAATAAGTTTATTTAATGGTTTCATAATTAGCAGTACAATTTATTTTAGGGAATGAGCGAGTTGATTAATTTAATTGCAGTCTCTGATGTGCAACAAGTTATGCCTTCTTTTGCTTATTGGAATCGGTTTTACGCCCGAAGTGCTTTAGTAATGCAGTGGTAGTTTGTTAATTTTGATATTAGTTATGATTGTGTTTTGTTTTTAGGACCCGGTTTCAGGAATACGAAAGTTGTCACATGAAGTTTGTACTGCCTTTTTGATGAAGGTGTTGCCATGCCAGCAGAAGCCGGTGGATGATGCACTGATTTATTTACTGTTGGGCGTTTTCGACCCGAAAACGGATGTTGCACTCACCGCAAAAGACGGAATCAATTTTTTTAATAGTATCACAAAAACTCAGTTTAACTCTCTTTTTACAGAAAATTGGTGTCGAGTAAGAAAGATTTCTTTTATTTTATAATTGCGAATATTTTTTTTAAATAAGTTTTGATTAATTTTCATATTGTATTAATAACACACATATATTTCATTTAAAAGTAGTCTGCATTTGAAAGAATTAAATCTAAGTTGTTTTTTTTTGAAATGTAATGATTGTACAACTTTTATTTTTTGAAAATAAGTAATCTGAAAAAAATATGTAAATACATAACTTTCATTTATTGCAGACATGTTGTCGGATGCTAATAAACGACGAAGGGACGATTCCCGCTCTGAGGTATTCAAAACAAAAAATTGTCAATATCTTTCTTCAAGTTTGTTAATAACTGAAAAAGTTTTTGTAAATGTAAGGCATAAAAGTTTGAACTTTATTGCAGTTTCATGCTTTGCATGCATAGCTTAGTGTATAATGAATGATCAGTTATAAGAGTTATGTTAAGTGTAAAGTTATGTGTCAATAATTTACTTTAAAAGCAGGCATGTTTCGTGAACTTGTTTTTATCTTATGCTTTTTTTTCAGTGAATTGGACTCTAGATTGGACGTGACGGTTAGCATATGCTTGGAAAGCTTAAGCTGGGCGTTGGACAAATCTTTAATCACGGAAGGATCACCTCAATTTGGCGTGGTGCAATCGTTAGGGAAGTGCATCACTTTCTGGGATTTGCCAATTTTGTGCGATGATGTACGTAATCTTTTTATAAAGACCTTTTGAGTATTTTTATTTTGTATGTACGTATTTATGTATGTATGTATGTATATGTATATGTATGTTTGTTTTAGAAATTGGATCTTGTCAATTCTTGGTATCGAACGGTTCAATCTTTAGTTCCGGTTTTTATACACTCATCTCAAAGTTTGATACTGAAAAGGCTGTACACTTCCATACAGAAAAACATGCCATCCATACAACTGTGCACATTTCGTTACATGTTCGGTGTGATATCAGAATTAAACAAGTTGGTGGAGGTGAGAGATTATTTTATTTTAAAATATATGCTCATGAAATTCTTATGAAGGATTGTTGTTCTTTTTCAGGATGTTTGGGTGCATGTTGATTGTGGACGATTTATTTCTTGCCTTGCGACAGCAATTTCAGATTCATTGGACAGTGATAGCCTGTGCGACGGTGCGAAATTGTTTGCACCATTTTTTGCTATTTTGCCACCCGCATCAGACGATGTGAAAATACAACGAATAGGACTTGTCGTAACTAATTTGGCAGTGAAGTATATAAAATTTTTTATATTTTAATTTACATTGCTCATTTATTTATAATAATAATTGTTGTTGTTGTATTTTCGTTATATTTGAATATGCTTCAGGGTGAAGACATGTTTGACGAAGGAGAATTGTGAGAAACGTGTCATTGATTCGCTGTTAATTGAACAATTGGCAGTTTTAAAATTTTTGAAAGATGTTGAAAACGTTACTACCAATGATAGTGCAGGACTGAATTATTTGGTAAATTATTATTATTTTTTTTGTTAATTAATTATTTTGACTGTTGTTGTTGTTATAGGTGACTTTTGCGTACGGGCGTTGCATTAAATTTTACCCTGCTTCTGATCAAGATGTGGTGATTCAGTGTTGTAAAGATTTTGTGGAATTTGTGATTAAATTGAGCGACGTGAATTCAAGTTTCAAACCGTTCTTGGAAGATTTGTGCAAGCACGTTTTGTTGATGGTCGATAGTTTGTTGCAAGACGAAAGCATTGCAAGCGAGAATTTATCATTGCTCATTGGAAATCTTTTGTATCCAGAATCGACGTTGTTGTATCGATTTATAAAGCCGGTATTTGAGCAAATTTTGGATACGCAACGTTTTTGGTTGTTGAATCAAAATTGTAATTTTGATGAAAATTTGGAAAAGTTCAAAAAGTTGTGCGAAATGGAGCGCAGCATTGGAGAAGATGCTTCAATGTACGTGAAAAGGATTTATGAATCGATGAGCAATGTGAACAGATTTTTACTGTTGGAATCGAACGACCGTGTGTCAGCGATGCAAATTTATTTCTTGTTGGTCAATTTGATGAAAGAAGAAGACCGTGCCATGGCTATGGATAGAATTTACCAAGTATATTTATGAATTATGTGCATCCTTGCGTATGTTTCTTTAATGCTGGTGATTTGCTTTCAGATGGAGCACTTTTCAATCATAGAAACGATTGCCGCGTTGATATCATCTAATAAGATGACGTTCGATTTTAGCAAATATCCTCCGGCTGATTCTGCGCGACGTTTTTTGAACTGCCTGTTGCAAGAAGATTGTTTGACAATTGAAAAATCTTGCAAAGAAGTGGCAAATTTGTTGTTGACATTTTTGAAAGGTTCCTTTTATTGTTGTTGTTGTTTGTTTGTTTTTAAAATTGTTTTTCATTTTTCATTTTGATTGTAATAATTTTTAGAAATTAAAACTGAAGAATCCCCTTTGAATATTATTCTCAATCGTGAAGCGTTACGTCATTGGTCTAACGTTGCGAAAGTTGCCGTTTTGGCGAGAGGTTTATTCATGTGTGAGGTAAATCATTGCACACTTTTTTTTTTCAAGCACGGTGTAAATTTCAATTTTATATATTTAATTTATTTTGATGTTCAGGAATTTTGGAATGGACATTTGAAAGAAGAAGCATGCCGATTGTTGATCACTTTATTTACATATTGTTATGGTGAACACGGCAAGAATGTGATTTCTTCTTTAGAATCAGATGTGGATACTTTGCGTGGCTCTGTCACAATAGCGTTGTTGTATGCTTTTCATACGATAACGTCGATGGGTCAGTTTTCCATGGCAGATTCTCTGCTAGAGCAGATGAGTTCTCTTGTCAGAGTGGAAGTTTTTGAAAAAGAGTTAAGCCAAGAAAGGTAAAATTGCAAAAGTTTGCTGTTAACATAAAAAGAAAGATTGGTGTAATATGTTTAAAAATTAAAATTGTTTATTTGAAACAACAACAGCAGAGAGGGTATAATTCTTTTTTCTTTTTTTGATTAAAAGTTGTTTTTGAATTTCAGGATATCATATGCGAAAGAATACGCGAGGGTGATTTTTCACTGCATGAATCATTGCAAGCAAGTTGATTCTGCTTACTCGACAGAATTCATTTGCGATCAATTGTTGCCTTCGCACGATCAATGGATCAAATTTATGGACACTTTTGCTTCTGAGGTTGTTGGAAGACAAATTTAATTTTGTTTGGTTGTTTGTTAGCTTTTTTTTTCATGTTTTTTCAGTGGCGTGCATTGGCTGTTGTCAGCAACGCTTTACCTGCGTCAGTTTTGAATGCGGATAATTTCACTGGAGAAATGTTCCCAGGCAGTTCAACTGAAGAAGAAGAGAACATGTGTCGCTATTTGAACATGCGCAGCTATTTTTGCTTGATCGGGGTTTTCTGTGCCAATGTAGCCAAGAACAAAATGTCCTCAGTTCGTCCGGCTGACAAGGCCATTTCATTGCAATATATTGGCCAATTGTTCAATATTTTTGGCACTGCACAATATTTGCAATTTTGCAAGTTGAACTGCTTTGATTTTGCATTTTTCAAACAATTCGAACCAATAATGACCGACACGCAGTACTGCGACGATCGACTCGGCTGTTTCGCTTTGTACTTGAGCAAAGGTAAAATGATTCGCAGTTTGGTGTTCGAAATTGAAGCCTTCGACGAGCCGTTGTGCTTGCTTGGTTTGAACAATTTGCTTGCCAAGGATGCGAAATTGTTGAACAAACTCTCGTCCCACGACGACGGCTTTTCCGAGATGGGCATCAGCGACGAAGAAGGATCTGAATCCAAAAGTTTCGCCGCGTCGGACATGAGCTGCACCCTGCTACTTTCGGACACTGAACTCGACTCTGAAACTCCTCAGCAAATTTCGAATTCTGAACACGAAACTGAATCCACTGCCCCTGCCACCGTAGCCGATAATGCTGCTGCTGCTGCTGCTGCTGCTGCTGCCAGTGTAGTGGCTAGCAACGATTTGGCCAGTGTTCAAGAAATTGTCAAAGATTTACTGCTGGTTGACAAAGACAATGTTGAACGACACTTGAAACTGCTCTGGGTGATGAACATGCCTCTACCATCGCAGAATCCACTGCAACGAGATGAGCTAGAACTGAGCAGAGAAAATTTTGTGGATATTTTCACGGCAGCTCGACTTTATTCTGACGATATGTTGGAAAAGTTGTTCCAAAAATTGGTCGACGATGTTGAACAAATTGATAAACTGATTTTGTAAGCAATTTTATCATCATTCATTCATTCATTCTATCTATCAACGTCTCTTTTTGCATAATTGTTATCTCTTTTAAGCGAAGAAGGTGACCATACGGAAAACTGTATACGTCATTTAGCTTACCTGCAGCTGTTGCAACTGTTGTTCGATCGTGACTATGAATTCAACCGTAAAATGATCGAAAACATATTTTTCATGCTCACCAGAATTATGGAAGTAATATTATCATGAATACATTGAGAGAATTATGATGACAAAAGTAATCAAGAAAGAAAATTACTCTCTTTCTTTTTTTTTAGTATTCCGCAAGGTTGAAAGGCATACAATTTGTTGTGCACTGTATCATGGGTTTGCACTGTTGCAACATGTTGTCGGAAAAATTGAATCATGACAAATTTGGTCATTTAACAGAAGAAGAACAATTGCAGTGCAAACAAGAATGGTTTCAATTTTTCCTCTGCCAATGCATCGACAATCACTTGGATACATTCTTCTATCATGCAGGTAAATTATTCGATGTTGATTTGTTTGTTTATATTATGTTAATTTTTGAATTTCAGAAAATTTTTCCAATTGTACAATGCGTCGATTGCTGATTTACAGGCTTGCAATTTTCATTTCATCTCTTCCTCGTGATGCGTTGTTGAAACCTGTCAAGAAAGTTTTACTCTCTGCTAAGCTATCAGCTTTGAAGTGAGATTTATTTTCATTCATGTACAGTTTTACCATTATTGTTTTATTGTTTTCAGCTATCCTGAATCATTGCAAAGTATAATAAATCGAATGCTGATGTTGTTGCGTAAACAAACGGCGACTTCGTTCATTTTTGGACTTGTGGTGTATTTCTGTATACGCAAGTGGGTTTTTCTTTTAATAATAATAAATATTTATTTAAATTTAATATGTTTGTTATTTAGATTGTTGCCGGATGCAGCTATTTACGAGAAAAGTGAAGTAACAGAAGCTCATAGTTTTATGAAGTACGTTATTTTAAAGATTTTGATTTGCAAAAGAACAAAGCAGAGAAGAGAAGGTTTTTCGTATATTTTTTAGAGAAGTGCCAAGTTATTTTCATGAATTTCTGGACGATGTCAAACAAACTGTGAATGTCAGTCGTTTCAGCAATTCGTTTTTAATTTTCATGTACAAATATATGATAATATGGAAATTGTTGTTCGAATACATTGCCATTGTTGATAAATCAGAACAAGATGCCTACCGGGAATGGCTTTATCAACAGCAGCACTTTGTCAATTTGTGGAGAATTTTGGTGATGTTTTTTGTCGAACATCCGGCCGATGTGGAAGAAGTGAAAAAAGCGATCAATCTTTTCAACCCAGTTGAAAGTGGACGAAATATTCAAAAGATGAACATTGTCATGTTCACTGACGATGTGTTCAACAAAATTTCTGGTGAATTTTTATTTGTGCATTTTTATTCTCTGTTAGTTAAGATTAGCAATGAATGCAATGTGTGTATTTGAATTTTTTTTAATTTATTAAATCACTTTTTATATAGATACTGCGAGCGTTGTTTGGTGGCTTTCACTGTGCGTGTTTCGGGACTTTTTGGCACTTTTCCCGACCATTACTAGACAATTTTGGAGATCAGAAAAGTTGCTCACTTCGCGTATCAAGAGGTGCAGAAAGAAGAAAAAACATTTTTATTGCTTGTTTAATTGTTTTATATTTTGAAGCTTTGTAAGCAAACATCTGACCCCATCTCTTATTAAAGACGAGTTCAAACTTTTGTCCGATTATAAGGCGACTTCGAAAAAGATGAAGGTGAGCATTTCTTATTATTCATTATTATCACTGTAGTTGTGCTTATTTCTTTTACTGCTGATATTAATAATTCTGTGATAGTTTTTGTTAAAATGATATTAAGCAAAAAAAAAATTGTTTAATCTCATCAACAGTTTAATGTAACAATTATCATTAATAATTCGACTTTGATTTCAAGTTGCATTAAGTTTTACTGTTGGTTGTTTGGTTTAGATTACATTGTGCCCGAATGTAAATGAAGCAGTCATAGGATACGGAAAAGATGATTTTACCATTTCTTTGACAGTGAAGTTGCCCGCCAATTATCCGTTGAATAGTACAGACGTGTTTTTAAATGTCGCGTCCGGTGTTCCGAGAGATTCGTTCAATTTTTGGATAAGAAAATTAGCCATGCGGTTGCAGAAACATGTAAATAAAAGCACAATTATTTTGTTGCAATAATATTCATCAAAGCTTCTCTTGTTCAGGAGAGCACACTGTTGGATAGCTTGCTTCTGTGGCAAGCTGAGGTGGATAAAATTTTGGAACGAATGGACGTCTGTCCGGTGTGCTTGTCGTACACAACTTCCGAGGGTGGTCAGTTGCCGAGCAAAAAGTGTTATCAATGCAAGCATCAGTTTCACGGGTCATGCTTGGTAATGGGAATGCTTTTTTATTTTACATCACAGATGGGGAAACGTGTACATTCTTTTTTTTTTAGCAACAATGGTTCCAGTCCAGTGAGAGGCCTTCCTGCCCACTTTGCAGGGAACTGTTTGTGCAGAAGTGAAATTTCACTCATATCACATCACAAGTACTACTTTTTTTAATTACTGAAATATACATTTTAGCATTTTAATAAATTTTTTATTTTTCAACAAATTGTTTTTTTTTAAACTTTGGCTAAAAATAAGAAATAAATAAAAAAAATACACGATTTGCAATAAAATTCGCTAATGCATTTTATTTATTTGTTTAATTTTAAATTAACTACTTTTTTGATTATTTTTTTTATATTTAAATAGTTGTTCAGTTGATTGCTGTTTGCAATAATGCTTGGAAAGAGAAAGTGGATTGGGTGGGATTTAATGAATAAATCAACAATTATAATAATAATTAAATAGTTGATCATGTCTGGGTCACAAAGGGGCAGTTTACTTTCAACGGTGCTTTGTCTTTTTGTGTTCCATCTGTAAACACAGCACTGCCTAGGTTAGCCCAATGTATTGCTTCTGTAATCCGCTGTGAGTGACTATGCGCATTGTTTGCAGAATTGTTGAGAATTTGCTCTGCTAAACTGTTGTGTTCACTTTTCTTCATGTTGAACGAGCCGACTGAAGAGCTTATATAAAATACGCACGCGCTCATCTCGTACACATTTTCAGCTTTCAACAAAAGCATATTTTTTTTCTGAAGTTAATGTGGTGAAATTTCCTCTCTGTGCAGTTTGCTTATTTTTTATCAATGAAAACATCTTGCAAACTTTAATCAGAAATATATTTTAGTTTCTGTAGTTAAAGTTGAGTTGTGTTTATGCAAATTTATAACCATTCGAAATTATTAATATTTTTTGTTGACTAGTGTTTGTTTATGATTATTGTATTGCTGAATTTTATAACTATGGTAAATTTCAAACATTTTCCATCCAGTTCAAATCTCAATTACGTACAACATAATAAAGCGTAACAGAATCACTGACCGTGGTGGTGGTTCAGAGTTTATAATGCAAACTCAACGATGCATTGACATTTATTTTAATGTAATTTTTTTTCAACCGTTTGTATTTATTATCAAACAGTGAACTGTGCACCTTTTGTATTATTGAAATAAGAAAATTATTTTCTGAAATTTTAAATATCAGCGAAAGGTGAAAATGCACACTTTATTGCTTATTAAAAAAAGTCTTTTTTTTAATTTACAGAGCTTTATTTATATATAATATTGCAATTGATCAGATTTAAATTGGAAATGATACAGATCTAGAATTGTTGGAATTTGTTAAATATTTGATAGAAAAGAACAAAACTCACATAATCATGAGCTTTATGTTGTTGTTATTCTTGATAAATAAATGAAAGTAAATAAAGACAACAACTATGTGTTGGCGTTTGTTGGTTGGTAATGTGCAGCAGAAAGGTGAGATGTAGTTGATGTATTTTCTCATTTTCACTTTATTATCAACTAGTGGTTCTTTGACTATCTTTAGATTGTCAACTTTTATGCATTACGTAACATATCTTTATTTATGACTCGTTATCAAATAATTTTACTAAGTTGACTGGCGGCTAATTTGACGTCGCATTCTTTTACACTGACAGGTCGGCTTTGCTTGATGTTATCAACTATAATAAAAGCAACTACATAAGGTAATTTTGCTTTCTATAGTATTATTTTTTATTAAATAAAGAAAAAAAATATGATGATAATCAATTTTTTAAAGATAATAAATTATATATATATTGGTAGATGACATGAAAAAAAGAAAAAAGATTAGAATGTAAAGAAAATAGTGTAAAATTGACGTGTTGTATTTGATTAGAGAGAGAATAGAATCTGGTAGAGTGTTGTTGAGAACAAGTTTCTGCAAAGCCGCTCCCAACGACCTGAATAGGCAGGTAACAATCGACCGAGCCTGCTGATTTGCTGCTAGCTTGCATTGCACATTTTGCACAGTAAGACAAGTAAAAAGCTCTGCAGTAGTATTTATGCGAGTCTGTAACAGCAAACTAGCAGCAGTATAGCAACATATAACGCACATGCTGTTTTGAACAAGGCCGTTTGTCCATTGTGCATTCAGTTGTGGTAGATTGGTATAGTGAAACACGTAGAAGCACTCAGCAGGAAACTGTAATTCCCATTCACCCGTGTTTCCTATTAATTTTCCAACAGGCTATTTATTCTCTCTTTTATTCAGCTAATTGACCCTTGACTTGAACACGACACTTTAGCATTTAGAATCAGTTGATCATCATCATCATCATCATTTGCTTCAACACTTGTTGGATAAATAATAAGGTAAGTGTTCAATTTTTTCTTCCTCTTTCACAATTATGAATATTAATTTCTGTACAGAAGAGGGGCAAAACGGAACGGAGGGTAGGTTAGAATTTTTTTTTTCAGAAAAAGCATTTGGTTGAAAAAGTTTAAATTTTAATTTAAAAAAAAACACACAAAGTTGAAATTTCTAATCTGATTTTGTTGTTTTTGTTATTATTACAATTCAAATTCAAATTTGAATATTATACTATTGTGCAAGCGTTGACGTTGCAAAAAATCACCTTGCGTAAGCAGCTACAACAACAACTGTTTCTTGTTGTTATGTTAATTTTGTTTACTCGAAAGAAATTTTTTTTTACAAAAATTGCTAATGTTGTGCAAAATTAATTCCAAGCAAAATATAGGTTTATTTATTTTATTTCTTTTACAACAATGTTTTTTTACTGGTTTGTGCTATTCAAGCTTGGTGCACGTCTTTTCAATTGCAATGATTTTCAGTATCACGTGCAGTCAGTCGTGTTACACAGCAAACTGAGTAATAAGTGCATTTTTAATAAATGCATAATAAACAAACAAACACAAATAGATTGAAATTGAGAAGATGAAAGCTTTTTTTTCTCATGAAATTTGTTACCATTTATTACGAGCTTATTTTATTACAAAAATTTCCTTTCCTTTATTAAATCTTTTTCCTGATATCATACAATTTATGAATTGTCTGTAAAGTATGAATGACAAAAAATAAAGTATTTTGTTTCTTTGCAACAAATTTGAACCCCTCCATATACAGTTTTTTCATTTTTATTACATACAGGAGTATGTTAACTTATTTTTTTCAAAAAGAAAAAAACAAAAGAATATTTTCTATTTTTTTCAATACAATTATAATGTTGAGGTGGTGAGCGTGATTGATTTATATGTTCTGATCTTTCAAAATTGGTTATTTTTAACGCCCGTTGATGGAGTCCATTTTTTTGCACAATTGAGCATGATGTGTGTTGATTAGGGGCAGTTGGTTGTTTTGTCCGTATAAAATGTAAAAATGTTCAGTCCGATGATGGACAGACGACCCTGGAGAAAAAGAAGAAGAAGAAAAAGTGACCAGACCAAGTGGTGAGAAAGGAAACGCTCCATTGACCTGAAGTGAGATGCAATTCTCATCATCAGATAAGGATATCGGCTCCGTTTGATTTGGAAAATAGAAAAATGACTGATGACGGTGATCAAGGAAAATCAAGAAAGTCAGGTTGCTTTTGCTCGATTAGCACTAAAGGTTTGCCGCGATAGGGCGTTTTTCTTTCATCTTGTTGGTCAGTTATGGACTGCTTCCAGTTTTTGCCATGGTCATTTTGCCAAACAGAATTTACCGATGACCTGACCGAGACCTGAGAACAGACCAAGTCCAATTGCCATTAGAAGCAGTTTTGGGCCATTAGAGACCTTGTCCTTCCTGAGTCGACATTGGCAATATGATCGCCACAGTCAGAGCTTGATTCGTTGCAAATTTTTATTTTACTTTAATCCTCATCACATCATTCATCAATTTATTGTTCACTGATCAACTGAGTAATTCTTTGCATCAAAAGCCAAAATATATAATTTGTTTTTTTTTAAGCACTTTAATTCATTTAATTTTTATGCGTCATTTAATTGAAGCAAGTGAAAATAATTTAATTTCTTCTTGTGTGCTGGAAAATATTTTTCTGGTTCAGAACTACACATTTGGCTAGAAGCGAAGAAAAGTCACTGTAATGTTAGTGACAACATTCATTGACAGTTGAAAATTTGTTTTCCACATATTTCAATTATACAAAAAAAATATGAAAAAAATATATTTCTGGTTGAGAAATGTACAGTTCTGCAAACTGCATTGTTGGCATTGTACAGATTGAAAAACAAAAGCAAGAAAATGGCTTCAAATTTACCTGTCTCTTTGGGGGTCAAAATTTGGAAAGGGGGTGGTGGGGGATTGTTTTCAGGCTTGTAAAATTGATGTTGATGTTGTTGTTGTTGTTGTTGTTGTTTTGCACATCTGATTGATGCACTGCTTATTCGACCCACATGTGCATACAACTAACTGCTAATTCTGCGTTGAAGGCTAAATTTGTTGTAACTGGCAACGTTGTAACAATGTCCATTTTATCATGACATGATTTCAATTTTTAAAATAAAAAAAAAACAAGAAATGTTGAAATAAAATGTGAATATAAAAAACCACGAAGTAACAGTTAAAATGTTAAAAGTTTGTGAAAATTGTTTTCCACGCACAGTTATGTACCTGCTTATTTTTATTAATAATTTCAATTTAAATAAGAAAAGTTTTGAAAATAAGTAATTATAATAAATAATTATTTTGTTATCAAATTTTTATTCCTGAATGTGTTATTATCGAACATTAATTAATATTATTGAGATGATTTTAAAGAATCAATATTTAAAATTTTCTTTTTTCTTTGTATTTTTCTTTTACACGTATTTTTGTTCAAAGGTTAAATTCAAACGTGCCCTTATCAGATGCTCAGATGATGATGATGATCATCATCATCATCATCAGTAAGCTCTAAATAATTAATCGTGTTTCATTGTAAGAAATCAATGACAACGTCGTTGCGCATTTCAAAGTGTCAACTTTTATAACACTACAAGTGCAATATTTCACGGCAGCATTATTTCAGCTCAAATTCATGTCTTGAACTTAAAAATTAAATCCAATCTTATTGACAGAATATATTTAATTAAAAAAAACAAAAATATCTCATTACCTCATAGATCATATTTCATTTTTATTCTTTTTGTTGTTGCTGTTCATATTTCAATTTTACAATCAATATTATTTTTCCTTTCTCATTCATAATCTTAAATAAATTTAAAAATTATCAAAAAATATATACATTTTTTTGTATATTTAAATTTGGTGTACAACATAAAGAAAGCATTGTAAAATGTTATTATACATTAAATACTTTTAAAAAATACAGTTTTTAAATTAATAATGCAATGTATTATTTAACAAATTTTTTTTTATGCTGTAAAAAATGTTTTGCCCTCATTGTCCGTACCTGAAATGAAATGATATTAATTTTCAGTTGAGTTTATAGAAATTCAACATTTTGTTATTATTATTTATGACGTTTTTATCTAAAACATCATTTGTAATCACTTTTAGGAGGTTATAAAAAACAAATTATGAAACTGTTAAAATTATGTCACGAGTTTATTGTACTAACGTAAAATAGAACAATTGAAAATAAAATACATAAATACATATGCATATATTAAAAACTGAATGAAAATAATAAAGTATGAAATCTTGTACTACTTGGATGGAAATTATTCATTATGAAGAATAAATTGATTGAGTTAAATATAAAGTTTGTTAATTTAGAAATTCACGAATCAGTGCTGTCTGTCGTCAACTGCTAATTTCCAATGGCCAGTGTAAAAAGCATCGTATACCAAGACGGTCTTCTAACGATTGCAGCAGCATCCAGCAAACCGACTATAAGTGGTGCTCACAGTGAGGAGGCGGAGCTTTGCAAGGCATTAGACAACGGCTTTGTTCCAGCAACTGAAAAAGAAAGAGTAAAGAGAAGAACAGCTCTTATAAGTGAACAGAATATACTTTTTCTTTTCTTCTAAGGTAATGGAAGGAAAAACTGCTACTTGCGCCAAGGACAAGGAAATTGTCACTTTTGCATGTACGTATATTTTTTGTTTTTCTTTTAATTTTTTAAACAAGCACATTTGTGAAATTCAATAAATTCTACCAATTTATTATAATTATTACAATCACTTATTTAAATCATCACTAATTAATTATTCAGTTGAAAATTTACAACATCTCTGTACATTTATGTATATTGAGATGTCAATAAAATATTCAAACACTAATAATTGGTACTATAAAAAAAGCATGTAGCTCAGAATTTTATTCTTGTATATATATGTGTGTGTGTGTGTTAGAAAATGTCCATCTCAGTTAATTTAGATAATCACTACTTTAACCGTATGTTTGTCACTGGTCGACAAAAAGCCATTCAAATCATTTGTATAAAATAATCTTTAATATACATTTATATTTTAGTAGTAATAATCAGTTTAATTTAATTTCTAAAATTGTATTTTTTCATGTAGTTTCTCAAGTTTTACTTTTAAACTGTATTTTAAACTTATATTGTAATGTATGTATTTTAAACTTACATGTATTATCCATTGTAACTTATATGCATTTTAAACGAACTATTCTTTGAAAATACAACATATGAAAGGTAGATATATGATGAAATATAGTTTTATCGTCATGTGAAAATATTCAGATGAAACATTGAAATATATGAATCAATTTTGTTATTTTTATTTTTTAGGTCAAATCCGTCGCGTTCTAGAAGATGATGGGTTGCTGTACCAAGTATGTGCCTGGCACTGAGTCCTTTGCATAACTCATTACATGAAGTGTCTCAGGTGGAAATAGTGGGATTCAGCAGTAGTAGGCTTTGTAAAATTCTATTTCAATGAAAATTGTGCAATAATAATTGACTAGCTTATTGTGCGTTGCTAGGCATTGGTAGGTTAAAATTAAAATGAGCTTAATAATTTACAGCTTTAATCAATATGTAAAAGATAGCATGGCTGTTTTAGATTTTTTAAATTTTAATTAAAAAGGGAAATAACTTATTTTAAAAATAACATATTTAGAAGTAATAATTAATTTACTTTTGAAACATTTGAGGTGATGTAGAGAAATGTTGCTTGTTGAAGATGAAAAAGATGCAGAACATCAGTTACATAATAGGTTAACTGTGCAATTTGAGATATTTATTTAAATTAATTATTCAAATCCACAGAGAATATTTAATTTTTATGTGATTTTTAATATAAATTTTTTACTTTATGGCATCTACATATACACTTACATATATAAATACATGTAATAGAAAATAAATTATCTCAATAATGAAATTTTAAAGGAATTGTAATGCTTCATTTTGCATTCAACAGATGGTGATTTCAAATTTATTATATTTATGATGTTGAAGTAAATTATCGATTGATTGACTGATTGATATTTACGCAAATGTAAAAGGTGCGAATAGATGTTGGTGAATTATGATCAAATCAATTGAGACTATATTCACTTTTGCAAATGACAGCATTTTCAAGTTGTATTTGAAAAGCACCTGTTTTTGATCTAAAAATTATGCATAATTAGGAGCTGAAAATATTCTTTTCACATCAAAAATTGAAATATTCTTTCAATGAAATTTGGTACAGTTGTTTTATACATTTAGTTTTGGTGGTTTTGGCCAAATTATAATGAGATCTGTCAGCGGCGAAGTTATTTAATTATTCAATTAGACTGAACATACTCAGCGATGTTTCATTGAATCTCACTTCAAGGAAAGTGATAAAGCTGCACAAGTCGATAATTTTTCCCTTTATGGAACAGTTTTGGCAGCTCGCCAATGGACGGCTACCCTGAAGCTCTTGCGTTGGTTCTTCTCCGTGGATCATTTCAATCTGCAAAATTTCTGATTGACTATCCAGCTCGCTGTTGTTCGCTTTTATCCCCTCCCCATCTTTAACCGCCTTATTTATCTAATTGAAATCCACGTATTGAATGTAAATTGCGTCAATAAACCGTGCGAATCGTAATTTTATAATTTGCCGGTGTCCATCTGTGTTGTTGCGCATACGGAACACAACGGACGTTTCATCCGATGATGCTTCTTAATTTATTTGATTTTACTTTTCTTTTCCGCACTTTCTGATGAAAATGTGAATCCATCAAACGTTGTTGTAAGCTTGGGCATTGGGATGAAAAATTCATTATCGTCCACTACTTAAGTTGAGACGATGTTGCGCAGCGGCCGGGCATCACACATTCGATCAATTAGCGCACTTCCATGTGGATGTGACGTGCTTGGATTTTTATTATCCATCCTTTTCTGTTGATTCTTTTGTGCATAATAATTATAATATAATTTTTAATTTCATCATCTTTTTCTGAATGTCTTCTATGCAAGAATAAGGAGTAGTTTTATTTTAATTTTAATGCTTCAAAAATTATTTTGTTAAATAATTAAAAAATTTACTTGTTCAGAATTTATTTATTTCAGAATCCTTTCTGTCCTGATAATGTGTTACGTTTGGCTAGAAAATACCAAGTTGCTTTAAATCGTCAAAATAAAGTTTCAACAGAAAAAGTCAGTAAACTAACTCTATTTACAAAATTCACAAAGTTCTATGCAAATTTATACATTTCAGACAAATGTAAATTCAACACGAGCGAAAGATGCAGTGGTCGGTGATAATCAGAAGCTTTCTGGCAAAGGTGAGTGACTTTGTACTAAAATGAACTGCAATAAATGCAGTAAATATTGTTTTAATATCGAAATTTAAAATTTTACTTTGTTGACGAGTGAATTATTTTTTAATGAATAACATTGAAATCAAGAAAAAAGAGTCATCAGTTGATATTTCATTGCTTAATTTGGTATTATTATTATTATTCGATTAACGTGGTATAATGTATTTTACGGCATGCTGCAGTTTAATTTGATTTAATTAATTTCCACTCCATTTGTATTGTTGCACAGTTGCGTAATTTTTATTACATGTATCATGTAATGTAGCAATTTACCCTTCAGTTTAAATATTTTTGCATCGTGAAAGCATTTCACAAATTTTCATGTAATAAATATATGTCTTGAAGCTATGATAGGTCATGATATTTATAGTTTCAGAGTTTTTTTTCATATTTTATATAATTTTGTTGTTTTCTTTGTTTATCCTTTAAACAATTTCTTGAATTTTCAAAACGTTAAAAGCAAAACGAATCAACTAGTGGCAAAAGGTTTGCCTATTATTAGGGGTTTGCTATATTGATTTGCTTGAAATCAGTCCCTAATTGTGTGCTTACAATATTAAATGAAAATTATTTAATTTAATTTCATTACAAATCATTTTCATTTTGAAACTTATTTGTTTTTCTTTTGAAGATAATTTTTTTTAATTGAAAAAAGAGCTTTTTTTTCAGTGTTTTATACTTTGTATATTTTTGCATAGTTTTACGTTTTCATTTTAGTGTAAAGTTGAGCACAACTCAGTTTTCTTGAAAATAATTTAAGCTGTTCGCTTCCGCGACTTGCCGTGATAAATCACTGTAGTTCTTACCCGGGGCAGTTTGCGTCATCAGGATAAATGCTAATGCATCATAATAAAACTGATTTTTCAGGTTGCAACGTTTTTACGCTAGATGCTCTTTGGGCTGATTTTTATATTTAAAAATATAAAACAAAAAAGAGACGCTATATAAATAGTACAAGCAGAAATTTTCCTGAGAAAAGTTGTGTAAATTTTATTGGTTTCATTTTTTAAAAATAACTATTACAAATTCCAGATGTAGACATACGTGTGCACTTGCTTATCAGTAAAATGTCTTTTTTTTTCTTCTTTTTAAAACTTATTTTCTGCATTTTCTTTGTGAATGTAAATTTAAAATAGTGAATTAAAATTGGGATTTCTGTTGCTTTAATATTTATGTTTTGATTAGCTAATGCTTTGGTAACATTAAAACCTGGCGGCATAAATAATATATATCAGTGTGTATGTATGTGTGTGTAGTAAACTAGCCTGGAAACAAAACAAACAAGCTGGCATTTCAGCTTTGAAGTAGAAATTTTGATCAGGCTGCGTGGTGCCTGAAGTAGTAACAATTTCCACTTGGCTCAGAAAACTTTGGAAAATGTGAACGCCAAAAGTTTTTCCAAAAGAACGATTGTGTTGTTAGGCTGAGCATGTGCTGTGTTAATAGAAGAATAAAAATAAGAATAAGAATAAGAATAATCATGCCAGTTGTTGCGCAGAGAACATTTGGCTCAGCGCTGTCTGGCACGCCGCCTTTATTCGGAACTGCTTAACCTTAGCTGAAGACCACTTCAAAGCTTCAGAGTGTTTATTGAGCTTTTTACACTTGCATTTTCCTACTCTTTTTCTGTACAACTTTTCGCTTCCTTTTCTATTCAACTTTGTCTTCTTGTTCAAGTAATGTTTATTTAATTTCTACTTATTGTTGTTATCCAACTGCATGCATAGATACAATTAATACTTACTCATTATTACAACATCTACAGTCTATTGTATTTTGATTTTCATAAATTTCATTCATTTATTCAAATATTTTTCAAAACTGTCCATCTATTTTATTAATGAACACAAGTTATATGGAATCAAAAAATTTTCAATTTTGAAAACAATCCATGCTTATTTTTGAAATTTCCTTATCGCATTTTATTATTATTATCAAAATTATTTAAACTAGTCCTTCTTTTGCAATTATGTATGTATAACTATAAACAAGTATATAATAATTATTATTGATCCTAGAAACTGGTTTTCTATTTCTTTATATAAATTTCAATAAAATCATGATAAAATGAATTTCGAATACACTGCAGCATTTAATTAAATTATTGCTTTCTTTTGTTTTTTGTAAATATGTAAAGCTTGATTTTGATTAGGTTTGGATCATGAATTTGCATAAGATGTTGTTCAAAACTCTGTACGAATATTAATTAATTAATTTTGTTTGCATTGTCGATGTTCATTTTAATTTATAGAATAAAAAAGCAATTATATTACAGTGCTTGTATAAAAGAGGAAAAAAGTCTTCTCAAATTGATACTTTTAGGAATTAAAAATGAACAATCTGTTAATCAAGTTGAGCATAACCCACCAGAATTATTTTAACAAATTGGAAAACTTTGCACTTTATTCAAATGAATCAGCAGATTAAATATTAATTTATTAATTGTTTATTTTTGAAGCTTGTTGGAGTTAGTTAATTCATTTTTGTATTTCTTTTGCAGGTATCATTTCTTCAAATCAAACTGATCGAAGAAGCATCAGCTTCAAATCAGCTTTACTGGGAATGTCAAGCAGCGACATTGCACCTAAAGCAAGCAATGGAACCACATCGAAGTAATCAAAAATTTTCGTAAATTTTGTAACAAAAAATTATTAAATTTTAAAAGTAAGAAATTATAAATTGACAAAGATTAAATGAAACGAATTATATAATAAAAATGATTGCATTTTCGAACATTATAAAAACAAAATAATGTAAAGAATTCTTTTTGTTATAAATTATTTATTTTATTTATAGTGCTTCTAATAAAACAACGATAATCGCCAGATCACCAAGCGCAATAAAAGAGGCGCTTCTTCGTTGGTGCCAAATAAAGACTAAAGATTATAAAGTAAAATTGTTATCTATTTTATGCAATGCATGTCGCTTTTAATAATATTTTACATAATGTTTATTTAAACAGTGCAATGTAATAAAACTTAATAATATAATAAATAATGTTGTAGTGATAATTGTTAATATCACACATTTATATTTTCAGAATATAAATATAACCAACTTTTCGTCAAGCTGGGCAAACGGAATGGCATTTTGTGCTCTTATTCATCACTTTTACCCAGATGCGTTTGATTTCAATGCTCTTGATCCAGCTCAAAGAAAAGAAAATCTAGCTTTAGCTTTTCAAGTTGCAGAGTGAGTTTAATTCATTGCATACCCATTCACTTGTTATATATTAAATTTGATAAACTGACTGATTAATGATTAATGACATTTTAGTTATAGCCTTCTGAGCATTTTTTGTTAATAGTTTACTTTTTAAAAGATGAATACTAACTAACACACATGAATGTTATTGTTAGCATTTTATATGATATTAATATTTTTTAATTTAATTATTATATTTATATGAATCGCGCTTTTGAGAAAGATTTTTTATCTATTTTACAGTTACATTTGCAAAGGTCTCACCTTATATTTAAATAATGTATATATTGTTTTTCAGAAAATACGGAGGAATTGTGCCACTTCTAGAAGTGGAAGATATGCTGCTTATGGGAGACCACCCTGATTACAAGTGCATATTTACTTACGTTCAAAGCTTTTATAGACAACTTCGAAATGCAGATTAATTCTTTTTAAAATATAACAGAAATGATGTTCACGTTGGATTATACAGTTTTATAAACTGAATTTTACATTATAATCATTTTTGTTTTAGATATATTCACTGAAATTTATGTAGTTCTTTGATGTTAAGTATTTGTAGCTTTGTCACTTTACAAATATTTTTACAGGACATTTCGAGAATTATTCAGTAAAACTTTTTAAAGTTTTCCTTCATTTGTCTTATTAGCTCCTTCAAATATTCAGCTTACTAGTCTAATCTCATTCTGCAATACACAAACGCACATGCAAAGGTGAAAACATTAATGGTCAATTTATAAATAAGTAAATAAATAAATAAATATGTTTATCTTTTATAAATCCATGAAAGCATGATAATTGCTTCCGCTAATTATAAAAATAAAATTGCTACCCTTAGGCAGAAATGTTGAAAAATGTGACTGAATGACTTGAAATATATTTCTGGTATCTTTGCAAAAATGCGAATATATATGCAAACTATTTGCATAAAATGCAAGTTAAGCTTCTAAAAAAGACATTTGATTAAAATTAGTTGCAAATATTTATTTTCAGATTGGTATTAAATTCATTTTTATTGCTATTCACTTTGCTTTCATGATTTAAAAATCTATATTTTTTCATTTATTATTAAAATCAGAAAATTTTCTAACTTTAATTTTGCAGTTCACAGTGAAGCAAGTACAAGTGAAACAAACGTTACGGACCAATAATTTGCAATGAAAATTTAATTTTACTGATATTTGAAACCAGAAGAGCAATCAACTAAAATATTAACGACCCTGGCACATATTACTTATTTTTAAAATAATTTATTTTTGCTGATACAAAAAATATGACAAACTTTTGTGGGAAACTACTTAATGATAGTTAATATGATAAAAAAAACTATCTGTTTAGGATTTATATTGTTTAAGATTCATTTTTAAAATATCTCTAATAAAGTTGTCGTAATTTATTTGAATCTTAATTATTTAAATGACCAGTTGAAAAATCTATTTAATATGATTTGATGTATTTGAAAATTAGTGTAATTAATAAAATGCAATCAGTTTATGAATTTTCATAAATCATAGCAAAACTATTTGTAAATAATTTTGGTATTTTGATTTTTTAAATTTTCTTTTATACATTTCTTTCTTCTTATTTGTTTAATGGATTTTGGCTAGCTATGCTGTTAGCTATTTATTATACAGTAAAACTTGGTTATAACGATCTCGGTTATAACGATGTCTCGGCTATTGCGATAGAAATAAACTTAACCATAAATGTATCAATTAACTAAGTATATGTATGCAAACTCGGTTATAACGATACTCGGTTATAATGATCGAAATCTCTGTCCCCCATGCCCATCGTTATAACCGAGTTTCACTGTATTTGGATGCAAATGGTATACTGTGATTCAGTCAGTTATTTGTAAATTATGCTCCATAATAAGTTTGCAATTGAAATGAGCATCATATGCTTTCAAAAATGTCGTTTTCATTGTTGATTAATTTTTTTAATAATAATTTTTGTTATGCTTATATAAATAAATATATATATGCAAAGTAACTGAACATTTAAAATTTATACCATTTTAACAACGAAGCATGCTTTGTATGCTTATTATCTATATCGGATCACAACATCGGATACAATTATGATTTTAAATTTGATAGAACTAATAACTATTTTTGGGTAGAGATATTATCCATTCAAACTGCAGCATCAAACAGTTTAAAAAGGAATCTTCAGTGCAGCAACGACATCTTCAATCTTTTGATTTTTTGTCTCCGGTACAAATTTATATGTGAACAGCCAAAACACTGCCAACGAACAAACAAATACCAAAAATGTATACTCTTCTAAGGCATTCTAAATGTTACAGAAACAACTTACACAAAAAATTAAAATTTTAAATTATACTTATTAAAGTAAATAAATCGAAAGAACAGCTATTTTGAATAGCTTACAATAGCATTATCAATAAATTAAAAATTAAAAATTTTGTTTTGATTTTTTGTTTATTTTTCACATGTTAATTTCATTATTTACTGAATAAGTATTTATTGCTATTCACTTGTTTACAAGTAACACTTAGTTTAGTCACTTATTTGTTTAAAATAAATAAGGAAATGAATTGTTTTAATTTTTAAAAGTATGCATTCAAGTGTATGATGCATGAAAGATCTGAATTCAACTATTGTTGCTAGATTAGAAACGAATAACACGTGTTTGCCTTTATTATGCTCTGATAATTTGAAATGCAGAAATTAATCGTGCATTGTAAACGTACCGCCATCAGAGGGAAAATCCAGCCTACAAGAAATGACGACATCCAATTCGCAGACGCGGCAATAGCATTTGCATGCCCTCTTGCGTTTTGCAAAAATATTTCATTAGTGTAAAACCAGGGAATTGAACCTAAAATCACAAAATAATTTTTTTTACATTTGTAATTAAATATATCCAACAATGTTGAACTTGCTTGGTCCAACTGCAAAAAATAGAACAAACAGGAAAACAAAACAAATACACATATAAGAAATCCAATTTTGGTTCTGTTTCTGAAAACAAGCAGATCAATTTTCAATACTTTCTTAGTTATACCATATATGCAAATACCATGTAAATTATTGATACACTTAGCGCAACACATGATATCCACATGCCACCTAAACCAATTAATTGCAACAAACGTCGGCCGGCTTTATCAATCAATATAGCGGATACAATAGTCATTAATACGTTTATTAACCCAACTCCTAACGTTGCGAGTTGAGCGCTGGTTTCATTTAAGCCAGCTCCATCCATGAATATTTTTGTTGAGTAAAATAATACCTTGAAAGAAAATGAACAATAATTTTGTATACTGATGTAAAAACATTTTAAAATTTCGTAAAGCAAACATTAATACTGGCTATTAATTTGAAATTAGTTAATTGGTTAGAAATTTAATTTCTCATCTGCAATAGATTATGAATTCAGTTAAATTGAAAATCAGCACGTACAGCGTTGATGCCAGAAAATTGTTGTGAAAACATCATCATGATGGATATGAATAATGCCCATCTTAAAACTCTATCGCGGAACATGTCCAAAAACAGCACCTGAAAGCCAACCGAAAAGTCTAGCTATTATTATTCATTATTGCAAAAAGCATACTTTAGGAGTTGCAGTGGCTGCGTTCATTTCAATCTGAATTGCTTCAATTTCACTGTTAACATTCTCTACTTGACGCAGTTTCTGCAAGTCTGCAAGTTCAAAATTTATCAAATTTAAATTTATTATGAAACAAAAATATATTTAAAAAAATATAATCTTCAATGCAAATATTTATTTAAAATTAAACAGAAACAATGAATAATAAATGCATAACTATATTTCTTGAAGAGTGTTATTGAAGTAGTGCTTAGAATAACAAGTGAATATATTTTAATTTACATAAATAGCATATTTGTTTATTACCTTTTTGAACCTTTTCCATATTGTTTCCATGAGATATTAAGTATTTTGGACTTTCAGGGCAAAATGGCAAAGCAAATAATTGAAAGACCGCTGGAATTGCAATTATATCTAAATGTAATTTTGCAAATGATAGAAAATTTTACAACGAGCTACAAAAGTTTTGCTTGCAAAATAAGATTGGCCAGTTCTCTTTCGATCCTAGGACAGCTTCTAAGCCAAATATTTGTGCCAGGAGGATAGCAATGCTGACTACCAACTGATTAAAAGTACCAAGCATGCCTCTTAGCTTGACTGGAGATATTTCTGTCAAGTACATTGGACATAGAGCACTGCTTATTCCTGTATATATATATAAATGCTGTTACATTAAACTTTTCTCATAAACTGAGCTAAATAATCAGCTTTGCATAGGTATTCATCATAAGCTTAATTTAATCTAAATATTTTACCAATATATTTTTTTATTTATTTCTGATAAAATGTTATTAGAAATTTTTTTATATTAATGCAGCAGATTATAGAGATTTATAAAGATTATAAATTATATTATCTACAATATGACAGCAAATGAGTGTAGAGGTTAAAATTAGCAAACTAGCTAATCAAATATTAAAAACAAAAGCAAAAAAAGAACATTACATACCACAATTGATTCCAATAACAAAACGACCAACTATTAAGCAAATATATGAATTCGTGTATTGTGTTACTGACATAATGCTAACCGCCAAAATTGCAAAAATATTATTAAGCAGCATGCCGTTTCGACTAAAATCAAAACCAATAAATTGCACTCAACATTCAGAAATTTAAAAAAATGAAATTTTTATACATAATTTAATTTACACAGTCATTGTTAAAAATTAAGTAATTTTTACCGTCCAACTTTATCTGCAACAAGCCCTGACAACATTCCACCGATGAATCCACCAAATGGAAAAATGCCCACAATTAATGCCCAAACACTGTCCATCTTTGATTGAGTCCAAGTTTGATTTTTTCCAATTAATGTTTCATTGATCCATTGTTGAATTACCTAAACATAAAATAATATTTGTTTTTTTGCTTAGTTATTATTGAAATTTTAAATTTTCCCATCATACATGCGCATGTTCAAATTAAGCGCTCAATTAACGTACAACTTGTGGGGCATTGATTACAGCAATGTTGTATCCAAAAATGAAAGAACATCCAAAAGTTGCGGCAAATATAGAAAACGAAAGCCAACACGTCAACTGGCCCTAAAATAAAAACCACCATATGCAAATAAATATATAAAATGCATATTATATTTGAAATTAAAAAAATTAACATCATTAACAGGAAAAGTTTAATAAATTTTAAATAAAAAAAATATTTACATCCATACCATGCACAGCAAGCAGCAGTATTGTTGAAAATTTGGAAGAATAAATAAAATTACAAAAATAGTTTTTCCATTGTTTAAATATTATTTTTCAAATTTCAAATAAATTTTACTGTTCATATAATAAAAGAAGCTTAATGTTGCTCTTTTTAATGAAGAACAAATTTTAAATTATGTAATCTAATATTGTGTGCTGTTACACTAACATAGAATATAGCATAATGCTGTGCTTCAACAGAATTTTGACTTTTCAAATGCCATGGTAACCGAATTTCAAGCACAGTTGTGTTTGTCATAAAAATTGTCTACTCTGAGTTAAACTAACCATGAATAGTTGATAAGGTAGTTATTTGCAAATAAACAATGAAAGGTGTCAATTTTTTTTCATGAATATCACAAAATACAGCATTTAATTTAAAAAGTTTATTATTAATTAAAATTTTTTATTAATAAAAAAATATATATGTAAACAAACAAAAATTAATTTATTGCACTGATTTCTTATGCCATATATATATGTATATACATATATAAATTCCTTTTGGTTTTCAAAATATGCATGCAATTTAATTTTAATTAATTTAATAAGTGTTGCAACCTTTAAGAGAAAAGTGTAATATTTGAAAAATTTGAAAAAGCACAACACTGCGTTCAAATTTATCAAGCAGAAAGACATACCAGATGAAAAGATAATTTTATTTGTAAAACAAATTATTGAAATACTTAATAAAATTTAAAAAAAATTCAAATATTTTTATAATTTGATAAACCGATTAAAAATTATTCATAAGATTACCATTCTATATACATATATATATATATATATGTATGTATGTATGTATGTATGTATGTATGTATGTACTAGATCTTGTGTGGTGGATGCCAACAAAGAAAACAACGTCAATGTTGCCACTTCTCCGTCAATGAACAAGACGACGCTGTAAACAATTAAACACGCAACAACGAATAAACATTTCAACCGTATTATTCTTTGGCAAAAGGGGCACAATGTCATTACTTGATAAACCTTTATTTAAGCAATTATTATTAACAGCACGAAAAATAATTCAAGCGAAAAATATTATTACATCTGTGTTTCTTTTCTTCTTTTGTTGTTTCGTTTTTATAAAATTAAAACTGAAACACAATGAAACTCTCATCAATTTATTAGGCCGCTTTTATCAATGAAATCAATTTTTGTACTTCTACAATATCACCCACTACCAGTTTAATCAACTTGAAAGGTTCAGTCGGTTTTCGTTACTTCTTGATTGAATTCTTTAATCAATCAATTATTTGATTGTCATTTCATATTTTCCTTATGCTATCATATTTCCTTGTTGTCTCATTACTTTAATCAACGTTTGACAGCACAAAGTTAACTCTTCCACCTTTCTCAGTTTCTACTTTTTACTCTTTGAAATTCAATTCAATTCACTTTACTGTTCAAAATTTTATTTTACTTCAACATTCAAGTTCAATTCACTAGACAATATATTAAATTTGCGAAAACAGAAAATCTACCGCACATTTACAGACAAATCGAATAATTGTATCATTACAGCAGGCAGAAAATTGCAAACAAATGATCATGTATAATAAATACGGGGTGTACATTACACAAGACAAACGGACAACAATCACGATGATGATCAGATCGTCCATGATTTTCCATTGGTCAGGCCATATTACATTTTTATCTACATTTTCTTCACAACGCTGTGGAACAGTGTCCGAGGATATACATCGCTTTCTTTGATTGAATCTTCCCACGCTTCCCCAGAATAATCACCATGGGTGAGTATCCGACGTGCCCACATATTGAGTCCTGGGATTTCTTAGAAAAAAATGGCTTCAATTTGAGAAAGCAGTTGTAATGCGTACATACGATTATCTGCTATGCCGATGTTAACTGATGATGCTTCTAAAGTAGTCTGACTAACGCAGTGCCCACCAGTAAATTCGCATCCTCAATTCGGAAATCTCTGGGATGCATAACGCATCCATGCCATTCTATATGAGCGTTTCTCAACCAAATGCATATGCTACGTATGTGCATGATTTGACGAGCTTATCCGCGTTATTTGTTCAGAAAGGGCGTTTATTGAAGCATTCTGTGGCTTCTACCAGACTATGATGACAAGCATGTAAGACTACTCGATTGGTTTCTTGTATAACATGCACGTTCCGTTTGCAGCATATTACAATTTATCGGAAGGATTCGATAAAATCTGGAGTGTTATCATATCTTTTGGTGTTGGAAGAGCGCTGCATAACGAGTACCTCGATTCTTCGCATTTTCTCATGTGCAACTTCCTAAAGCTCTTCATCAAAATGCACAAACGTGTGCTGACTACGACAAATCGAGCACACTTATATGGATTTCATTTCCATCTGCAGCCCGGCTAAGGTGCCAAACTGACTTCTAACAGGACTGTTTCATCTTCGGTGAATTGAAGATTTCTTCATAGCTTCCTGTTCTGTGTATGTCATTTCTACCAATTCTGCAATTTTCATCGTATCCACAGATGCACATCCATACGCCCAGTTCAAAAGGCAACAAACAGTGTGTAAAATTTTCTTTGACTTCCAACGTTCAAGTTGAATTCTGGAAAACCGATAACAGAAATTGGTGAGCACTTCCGCAGACGTTGAGCATGATCAACACCACTCTGCAAACTGTCCGTATCTTCACCACTGCAGGTACTTCAGCACATTTTATTTTCAATCAAGCTTTCCACGTGCCAGATCAACGAGATACGGTGAGTTAAATACGCTTTAATCAACGAAGATACAATCCAATGCGCACGAGAACATAACGAACACGCACTGGAATAAAGCTGTTATTGTAATAAGTAGTTGTCAAAACAATATCTTGTTAACGAATTTTTCGCAACAAAGCAAAAAATCTTACAAACAATAAACGCATAAGCCAACCAATGTGTTCTCAATGACTAATCCATTACCTCTGTTCCATGTCATCTACAGTAGCATATACTGTAGTATTCGTATGCGCAAGTAGGAACACTAAAAGAGATAGTACTCCAAAAATTGTGAAACAATTCAATAAAAAATTAATATTTGAAAATTTCTATAAAAAATCAACATGAAAGTTTTTATAATGTTAATAGTCAATTTTACATGTAATCAGTCATTCAAGCAAAAAATACAAAGTACTCTCTGAAATACGCAGCAAACATAAAACGTAATTAATTATGAACATAATTAAAAGTTGAATAAATTTTTGAATGTAAAAAAATTAAATTTATTTTTTATTATTTAAAATTATTGTTAATAACAAGCATGAGTTATGCCGAAAATTACACGCAATGCTTGGGTAATTAATTCCTGATTAGTACTTTTGCATTTTTTTTTGAATGTAATGTTAAAAATAAACCAAAATTAAATAACTTTAAACATGCAAAAAATAATTGTTTAATAAATAAATCAGGAGTTTGGAGAGCAAATTAAATAGATGAAAATTTTCCAAATACAAAATTACGGTTTACACTTAATTTTCTCAAATACTGTCATTTAAATTTTCAGCATTTTTATTAAATTGAATCCACAAAGCGAGGAAGACTTGTAAATTTTTTTTATGGTTTATTAAATGTTACTTGCTATAATGAAAATCAAAATTTATAATTTCTTATTTAAAGTATCACATAGGCAGATTGAATTTTAAAGTTCTTCTCATGAATGAGAATACCTGGTCAATTTCTGTGAACATTTAAAAATGGTTGAAATTTATGCATCTTGGAAAAAAAGAAAAACTTTATCTTATTGTGATCAGAATGCACGTTTCGATTGCATTGGCAAAAGGGAACGATTTACATTGCTGATACACAATTTGACGATGACTTGATTGAATGTGAAGCCTCCATTTGTAAAGCAAAATCACAAACTTGCACGTCTGCAGTCCTGTCGTATAAGTGGAAAAAAATGTCAAATTGAATACGTTGCCTTTTAGGCACTCCATTGCCCATTGTTGCTTTTCAACATCTGACCTTATTACTTATACAACAACGCATTCAACTCTTTTATTAAAAAAGAAAACTATCAATACTGTAGCCATTTTTTTAAAAAAATTTGATCAGTTTGCAACAAACTTTTCGTGATTGTAAAAATTGAATATTTCAGCAAATAAATCATAAATTGCGTAAGCAAAAGCACGCACGTAAGCTGCAAAAAAAGTAAAATACTTGGCGCGCAAAATGTTTTCATCGCAACAACGTAAGCCTTGAATTTTGAAACTTGACCACAAACACAATCAACCACGTGCACTGCATAAAAGAGCTACAATTTAATTTCTCTCCTCTAAAAGAATATTTTAAAAAAGAACTACAATTTTCGTATATCATATCATAGTTTTTAAATACATCATACTAATCGATGTAGAAATAAAATATGACTGTAAATAATATATAAATAGCTAATAAACATTAAGTGTTTTTAGAAAAGACAATAAAATCATATACACATATATATATGTGTGTGTGTGTGTCTGAAGTGAAAATAATAATAATAATAATAATAATAATAATAGCTTGTTGAAAAAATTAATGATTCACAAGCAGAAAGAAACGCTGCACAATATCGATGATCGAATGAATGAATGAAGATGGAGGATAAATAGTAGATAGATGTCAATCAAATATTGAAATCGAATATGGAGAAGAAAAAGGTAAAAAGAAAAGGAAACACTTTTTTGCATGGCAGCAAATGAAAAAGAAAAATGAAATTACACAAGCAAGCAGCAAAATGCTCAGTAACCTGAATTAATTAATAACAATAATATGCTATTTATTATCCACTTTGGTTGAAAAATATTGAAAACAAGAGGAGAGCACTGTATATTTTAAAAATGATCATTTCACTTTTACAAATATTATACTTTTCTGTTAATATTGGATGATAATGCTCATTTTTTTACTGTGTTACGCCGACAACACGGCGAAGTTCAGCGACAATATCATCTACTGCACGATTCTTCGTTTCTGGTACGTATTTGAATGTGAACAGCCAAAAGATTGTCAAAAAGCCTGTGAACACCAAAAACGAATATTCTCCAATCATAGACTAAAAATTGTTCAACAAGAAAAATTAAAAAAAAGAAAAATGAATGAATAATAAGCGGCGTATCAACAACATACCACCATCGGTGGGAAAATCCAGCCGATGATAAATGCCGATCCCCAATTAACTGGTACCGCAACGGATGTTGCGTGTCCACGAGCATTTTGTAAAAACAATTCACTGACGAAAAACCATGGGATGGAACCTCAAAGAAAAAAACAACAACAACAATACATAATATAAAACAATTTATTAATTAAGAATTCACTTTACCTGGACCAGTGGCGAAAGAAATGACGAATATCAGTACAAATGCGATGCACAAATAGGAAGCCCAATAGTAATCTTGTTTCTGAAAACAGAATAAAGCAAAATACAAAAAAAAAGATCTATTTTATAAAAAGAAAAAAAAATAATAATAAACCAGTAATATCATCGAGACGGTCAGTGTAACACAAGATATCCACATTCCTCCAAGACCCAACAGATGCAAAGTACGTCGTCCGGCTTTGTCAATAATAGCAGTGGAAACTAATGTCATGATGACATTAATTGCTCCCACACCCATGGTTGCATATCTGGCCGAATCCGGAGTCAAACCAGCACCGTCAATAAAGATGCGTGTTGAATAGAACATGACCTGCAAAAGAGAAGAATTATGTAAATGATAAAATAAAAAAAAAGAAAAGAAAAGAAAATACTTACAGCATTTATTCCAGAAAATTGTTGTGAAAGCATCATCATGACAGCGATGAACAATGCCCAACGCAAAACTTTATCCTTGAACATATCACTGAAACGGACCTGGAACAACAACGATTAACCATAATGTAAAATAAAATAAAACACAGCAAACCAAGAAAAAAACAAAATGCTTTTACTTTTGGAGCAGCAGAATTTTGTTTAGCTTCTTCTTCCAATGCAGCGATCTCAGCATCAACATTATCCTTTTCGCGGAGTGATTTAAGAGCTATAAAAAAAGAGATAAGTTTAAAAAACAACAACAACAACAACAGAAAAACAACCTTTTTCAGCATCTTCTCGACGTTTCTTCAATATTAACAAATACTTTGGACTCTCAGGGCATTGTGGTAAAGTGATCAGTTGAAATATTGCCGGTAAAATTGTCAAAACTGATCATGATTGTAAAAAAACAAAAACAACAAAAATATTATTTTGTGAAGAGTGAATTGTGTTTTTTTTTTAAAAATGAAAAATTTACACAGCAAAAAATGCCACATATTATCTTTGCCCAAAATTTCAGAAATGCCCAACACTTGGGATACGAGGATGGATATTGTAACCACAAGTTGATTAACGCTGCCCAACATGCCACGCAAGTTGATCGGTGAAATTTCAGTCAAATACATTGGACACAAAGCGCTGGATAATCCTACAATCAACAAGCAGTGTAATAAACGTACTTTTTTGTTGTAAATTTATTACAAACAAAAAAAAATTGATTACCAGCATTGATTCCAACAATCATTCGACCAAACAACAGCAGCAAATAGTGATTGGCGTATTTTGCGGTCAGAAACAATCCTGCTGCCAAAATAGCGAAAATATTGTTCATCAACATACCATTTCGTCTGAACAAGAAGAAGAAGTTGATTGATAAAAATAATAAAATTAAATAAAAAATTTACCTTCCAAGTCGATCCGACACAACACCAGATAACATTCCTCCAAGCAAACCGCCGAGAGGGAACATGCTGACAATCATTGCCCACATGGCATCAATCTGCGATGAAGTCCAACTTCCGCCGGCATCGGAAACAGTCTCATTCATCCAATTTTTGATAATCTGAAACGATGGATAGATAGATGGAAATTGGTAAAACAGAACAACACCAGTGAACAGAAGAAAAATATTATAAACCAATTCTGGTGAATTCATCACGCCAATATTGTATCCGAAGACGAAAGAACTGCCAAGAGCAGAAGCGCATACTGCGAACAACAATCGACGCGTCAGTTTTCCCTTAAAAAAAATTATAATTAATAATAATTTGTATGTTTTTTTTTCTTTTCAAATTTATGTCACCTGCAAAGCGGAATCATCAATTATGGGCACCGCCTTCTCGGCAACTTTGGCAGTATGCCCATCGGTGGTCAGTGGAATTTGTTCGTTCGGTTCATTCGCTTCTTCGTTTCTCATATTTTTTAATTTGTCACACAACAAAGCTAATCGAATGCTAACAGCTATAAAAAAAAATAAGAAAATAAAAGATTTTTTCAAAAGCAAAGCAACAACAACAACAACACGCAAAAGCACGTCGTCCAACCTATTTTCACCTTTCTATAATAAATATATGAGCATAAAACATGCAATAAAAATAGTAAGCAAAATGAAAAAAATAATGATGATAGTAAAGCAAGCATGTGTGCTGTGATATAAAAATAAAAAAAAAGAAAGAAAGAAGCAATCCTCAACAGGTTGAGGAGGTCAACGGCTCGACCTCGTCACAAATGATGACAACAACAACAGAGAAAACTGACTTCATTCCAAGGCCATCAAGAAAGAAGAATGCCTGGAATAGTAGTAGTAGTAGATGATCATACTGTCACGCTGAGCTTGTTGAAAAAATGATTACAAGTGCGTCATTTAATGAATTTAAAAAAAAATGTATAGCTCGAGCAAAAAATAACAACAAACAAAATGAATGAATGTGAACTTTTTAAGTTTGGCTAAATCAACGCCAACTGTTGAAAAGCATCAACCAGTCAAGAATGAAAAAGCTCATTTTCACCAAGCTTCAATGAAACTGCTGCATCTTCAATTTTGAAGCAAGCAGCAACTGCAACTGCAACTGCAAAAGCAGCAGCAGCCGCAGCCAACAACAACAACAACAACAGCAGCAGCGAAATAATAATTTGAAGAAAAATGAATAAAAATATATATGAAAGCAAGCAATGCAAAGCGGAAGAGAAGAAACACGACACGACGCGCTAACGACCACAACAAAAAGAAAAGCGCAATGCACAAAGATGCGCAAGCGAAGGCATTTTGCAAACGGAAATTGTTTGCTGAGCTCTCTTTCTCTCTCTCTCTTTCTTTCTTCTGATGATACGTGATGCAGATGAGAGCAAAATGCCAGCCGCTTTCTCATCATCCATCTTATTGCCATCACATTCAATATGCATTTGTTTGTCTCGTTCCTAAGAAAAAAAAAATCATCATCAACAACAACAACAACAACAAAATTAACAATTCCAATAAAACATTGTAATGCAAAGAAAAAAGCAAGTTTTAAAAAAACTGGTTAATAAATATTTAAAAAATACTACAACTGCATTTATGAAATGATTGTGAAAACACCCAAAGTGAATATGAACACAACTTTAATCATAATAATAATAATAATAATAATCGAAATTCATTCGTTCAACTTCTTCCACAAATAGAAACAGTGCAATAATTTTTGAAATAACATCAAGTGACAAGTAACAAAATTAGTAAATGTCAAAAATTGCACGTCCGCAGTTTGCAAACAAAATTTTTTCATTCACAACTTTACTTTTTTATCTGAGAAAAAAAACTCGCCAGACAAACACAATCGACATGAATAAATTGAATACTAATTAAAAAAACTCACAAAATACCTAATCTTCTGAACTGAAAAACAACCCAAGCGTGTGATGAAGCTATTTTCACTGATTGGTAAACTTATTTATCAAAATGTGATCATCCTACAAATTGCAAGCAATCATCATTGACTGATAGAATTTTAATCACAACAACAACAAAAATGTACCATCATTTCACAACACAAACAAATATATTTGAAATTAAAAAAAAAACATCAATTTACTCATGCACATATTAATAATCGAACTGCAATGATATTGATAATTAAATTACACCACCAAGTAATGCATATTAAATGAATCAATGTTAACTGAATTCAAACAACTCACATTCTTCTCCACTTGGGTTAAAATATTTTTTAAACTATATCTGAATGCCATCTCCAACCACCACAACCAAGATCGAACTGGACGACTAACACTGGCCAAGGGTCAAGGAAAGGTCACCAGATCAATGAGCTTATGCACTTATGGATAAGGGTCAAAGGCGTCCACATATAAATGCAAATTTTCAACGACAAACTGCCAGTATATGTTGTTAAATGAATGAAAACTACTTCAAAATGCTTTAAAAAAATAAAAAGTAACATCTTTTTCATTTAAACAAAAAAAACCCTACAAAACTCACTTCCATATTAAGTCGATTATCAGATAGTGCAAAACACTAAATCAATAATACAGTATGACAACAACTAAAAGACTGTACGCATTGAGATAATTTCTACACGACTTTGTAAAAATTCAATTTTAATCCTTACTGAAATATTGATAAAAACATACAAATTTCTTAAATTCTCTTCTATAAATTAAAAAAAAAAGTGAATACGAAATTCTCTGTTAAAAATCTTAAAACCAAAAATACTGTAAACTGAAAATTTTTAATTCCCAATTTCTTCAATAACATTTAGCAACGAAAAGTTGCTGATGATGAAATATCTTTCGAAAATTTAAAATCAACAACTAATCTTCGTTGAGAAAATGAAACTCAATTGTGCTCATAAAATTGAAAAAAAAATTAATTTTTCAAATTGAAACAATTCAGCATTACTTTATGACAAATTCATCTTGCCAGTGTCACGTAATATTATGTAAATAATTTGAAATGTGTGAATAATACATTTCATGTTAATTTAACCGATGTTCAACATAGAAAAAGCTAACCAAACTATCAGTAACTCTAGAGCAGTAGAAGAATATGAGAAAACGAATTTTCAAATGAAAATCAATATCTGTCACAGAAACTAAATTTAGTGTATCAATATTTAACTTATTCTAAAATCAGATTTCAGTTGGAAAATGCATTTTAACGCTAATGGGTAGTTTGTCCGAAGATAAATCTTGAATAAAGTAGATTAATATTATAAATAAACAGAAAATAAATATACAATTATATGTAATTATATGAACAAAGCACCAAAAAGAGAGGAAAACTCAATTCATTTGCTTAATAATTGAAGAACGAAAAGAAATAAAATATTATTGACTACACATTTTACCATAAAATTTATCACTAATTTATCATACAACAACTAACATATTAACTTTAACAAGTTTAATAAAATCTGATTACTGAATACAGTCAAGGCGTTTAATTAAAAATTAACTAACAACTTCCACCAAATGCAAAAAAAGAAGTCAAATCATTTCTGCAAAAAAACTTTCTGCATAAATATTTGAAACTACTAAATGCTTTGTCTCAAAAAAATACATCAATTACTGATGATATACACATTATGAACAGAATACCCAAAAAGATAAATTTCTAATTTTAGCAACAGAAGTATATTTGAATTATTTTCATTAGAATATTCTTTAAGAAAAGTTACAAACTATCTCGCTAAAACTAAGTTTATAATTTACAATTTTACCAACTTTATATAAGTAGTTTCAAAAATAATTACTCATTATCATTGAAATTCTGATATACCAATGAAAAGTTGAGATAACGGCATTATGAAGGAAAAATAAAACAAATGCTTTCATCACTTCTGCAAATCAGCAATGTGTACAAAAAATAAGTAAACAACGGCCGGCGACACTCATCCAAAACGGGACAGATTAACAAACACACACAACAACCTTGCATAGAAGACTGTACTTTTTAAAGTAAACTGCTGTATTACAGAAATGACAAGCAAGTGTAACAATACTTTGACCTATTTTAGGAAAACTAAAATAAAATGAAAACAGAAAATATTTTAAATTTGTTTTTCAATTTATATAAATTTAATTATATATTTTAATCTAAAATAATATTTTATTAATGCTTATATTTTGAAAAATTTAATGTGGTAATAGTACAAATAGCAGATCATAAACATCAATAATTAATGTTGCACTTATTCAATATTTAGCAAAGTAATATATATTTCATAAAAAAAATAATCATTTTTATTGATCACAGGCTAGAATATATGACAGAGATATGCAATTTATGCTTTTGAACAGAGTTTTACCTAGAAGTTACATAGCACTGTTTGTGTTGAATGCATTAGACAAATTTCTCTATCACTTTTAAAGTTTAAATCTAAAAAAGATTTTTTAAATCATTTTATGATGAAATGTATGCCGTGAAATATAGTCATAAATTTATATTTTATAGGATAAACTGAGTTACACAGTTTGATCATAAATTCGATTCTACTTTTCAGTTTTATATGCTTTTTTTTTTTGATAAAATAAATTTCATGCAATAGGCATTTCAAAACATTTGTATGTAATTGTAGAAAATGTTTCCCACAGTTCTGCTAGTTTAAATGTTCTCAATTTATGTCTGAGATAATGGATTGCTTACTTATGCTTCATCGTTGTGTGTATTTTGTGTTCATGTTATTGTTTCTTTAATTGTTAGAATATAACTTTTTGTACTCTCATCTCTCAGTAAAAATTTTCGATCTGATATCCATCAAGAGGTCATTCTGAAAATGATGAAAGTAAACTTAATTCAGTCTAAGCAAAGAACACGAATTTAGTGACATCTTCTAGATCTTCCCTTCGATGCACCGCTGCATTGAATTTATCCCAGAACGCTTTGAATTGGAGAATATCTCCATCAAACGTTGGCAGCTTCGGGATCGACCGGGTCGAGCTGAGCTTGCTGTTGTTCACCGGGGGCGGGAGGCTCGTGCTCGAAGACGGCACGTGAGACGTCGCTAACAACTCGTCAGCTTGTTGCTGCACTTGCAGGATTTTCTCCACCAGTTCACCGTATTCAGCGACAATTTTCACCTTCTCTTCTTCAGGAATGTTGTTGAGCCTCATTTGGCGTGACTCAAAGAAGACTTGTTTCGTCCGTTCCAGTGTTCTGGACACTTCTCTGATGTTGTCCATGTCGGCTGCTCGGGTGACGAGGCCTTGTAGCCGCGCCAATCTATATTCTAAAGCCATCTGTTCCGAACGGAACAACACCGACCCAGTCGGTGTGACCTGGCCAAGGGCTGGCGACCAGAAGTCGCGGGTAGGACGAGAACAATACCCGCGCACCGTCGGCCAGATCGCTATCTGGGCGTTCTGGCGGCAACGGGCCGGGGTCAGAGAGGCCCCCTGCTGCGCCCGACTGACCGTCGCTCGTGAGACAATAGACTACCGCAAGATCAACGGATCCGACCTTTTAGCAGCCTAATTGGAATCCGACAGGGATTTAGATCGGCGCCGGAGTTAGCGAGCGCTCCCGCTGCGAGCGAGCTGCCCATTGGTGGTGCGTGTGGGTCGACCGCGGGGCCGCTGACCCTGGCTCTATATATAGGGCCCGAAATCGTGCCAAAAGTAGTAGTAGATAGTCATGATCGAGTCATAGGTGTTCGGAAATACTGGTTGGCAGTATTCGCGATATCCGGACGAGGCGAATTGGAAGTGTTGGACGAACCGAGTCGAAGTGCATACGGAAGGACGATCGAGCGGGAGACTCTCGTACGTACCGTAGTGGAGACATTTGGATTACCGTTAGGGAACAACGGTAGTAGCTCGGGTTCGTACACTTCGAGCATTGGCAGTCGTAGCGTATCGTGGTAGCGGAGACAGTGAACCGGAGAACGTCAGCGAAGGAGATCGCCGTCGACTAGAGCTCTGGTACCCCGGCCGCAGTCTACGCCGTGAAAGATTACACCAAATCCACTTTATATTATGCAGTCCACTTGCGTTTGGCCTGACGAGCGAGCGTCGGGCCGATTAGTACTTGAGCATCAGATTGCCTGTTGCAATTCTGACGTTAACACCATCCTTTCAAGGTCGAATGTGGCGGACGAGGTCTCTTTGTGATTCGGCATGTTTCCTGAGTCGCTTAAGGCGGAAGTTTGATCAGTTGGTGGATCCATAGGTCGCTGGTTCGAATCCGGCTCGGAGGACCAAAATGTTGGGGAATTTTTTGTTCGAACTTGAAAATCTTTTTGTAGTGGACTGTAGAATTTATTTATGATGATTTCAACAACGTATGATATAGGATTCAAGTTTATTCAGTAAAGCAAGGGCTAAAACTATGGGACAGCAAGGAAAAGAAGGCGTGATCCGTGTAATTCGGTGTGACTACAGTAGCCGAGAACTATCCCGCAGTGGTACAACTGCTGCATGACCGGTTTTAACGAGTGTCAGATGTGCTGGAGGCGCACATCCTCAAGATCTTCAGCATCTCCAACGAGGTTGTCAAGGGAAAGGAAGGTCTGCTAGCAATGCACGACAAGTTAAACGGGCACCTCTTGGAACATGACGGCAACTGTGAAGGGAACCGTTGGCATCCGCTGCACCCCAGCTATGGCCAGATGAGTACCAGTGTCACTTGCGTCAACATTTTTACCGAGGGCACAAATCTCCAGCAGATGACTGTTGATCTCATCGTGCAACCTCAGTAATTCTCTTCGGCTGTGACTGGTTGCTGGCCGTATCTCATGCAATATCAGGCTCAACGACGTTTATCAAGAAGAAAAGCCGATGCAAACCACGGTAAGTGCCCAGACGAGGAAACCATTTGTAACAACCATTGCTGTACGGCGGCGTTGCTAATTGCAGGTCCAGCTGAGGCAGACGCCGAACCGCGGCAATAAATCCTCCCCTCCCGCCCAGTTCAAAAGATACCGCCGGCGAGAACCGCGGTTGGCTCCCGGCGACCGAC
>JYDO01000236.1:0-42916 GCA_001447755.1 Trichinella papuae | reverse complement strand
ATCAGCAGAATACCTTAAGAACAGCATCACGAAGATAACACAGATTATGGACAATTTCATTTAACAGAAACCTGGTGATTAGCGAAGTTGCAAAGCAAGACGATATGATCTTGAAATGCAATGTTCTTATCACTAAATTCTACATAAGTGAAAACGTAAGGAGGAACAGTTAACGATTGTCAGTTTGATGACCAAGAAATGTGAATTCGAGCAATCAAAGGCTGGACTATCATCACAATGATTTATATCAACAATAAAGTGTGTCAACATTGTTATAAATATTTCAAATAAATTTTGTTGTATATTTTCTGACTTTCGTTGAAACTGATGTACACTTAGCACATGCTAAAATTTCCTCCGTACAAAGCTGTTTGGCTTAACGCTCTTTTTTGTGGAATTGACAACGCGCTTTAAGCAGTGTATTACGGTACTCACTGCTTGCAATGTTAAATGAAAAATTTGAAAGTGTGGTTATTACATATTTATATTTAATTTATTACAGCATGCCTAAAAATAAATATGGAAGTGTCAGTAGGCGGCTAATTCTGATAAAAGTTCTACAGAGCAGGTGAAAATTGCCATCTTTGCATCGCGAGAGCGGTTTTCCTAATGCCATCCACCTCACTCCCTGATTAATACAATGTTCGCTTAGTAATGAGAATGGAGAATGGCGTTCGCTTAGCCATTGCCTTAGGTGGCTTCTCCTAATGCAGTTAGCGAAATTCACTGCATATATATCTGTATATATAGTGTTACTGTACATTGTTTATGTGTAAATCATTCTCTCGATACTCACCGTCTGCTTTTACCCACTTTGTTGTTTTTGTTCTTGTGGTTTCCTTGTGTGAAACAATAATAAAACGTTCTTTGATAGCAATGCTACTTGTTGCTGATAAAGTACAGAATTTACAACAAGTTCAAAAAAATTACCTTCCATCTAGTCTTATCTCAAATAGATATTGGCATCCCAGAGTGAACGTAAAAAATTCCTTATGACAGTTTTACTCTTTTTTTGTGCAAATAGCTTTCTTCTTTTATAACGTTGTACCACTACATTTATTATTAATACAGTTTGAGAAACTTTTATTTTGAAGAACGTCTGAAATATCATTTATATGAAAAAATTCTATTTTTATCTAACTGTTGAAAAACCAGACGGCGGCATCTCTGCTAAGAAAGCTAACAACAGTCTTTTGCCGCATAGGCATACTGGAATCTCTTCATTCAAATCAAGGCGCAACATTCCAAAGTGAAACATAGAGCCGCTTACTGCACAACTTCATCATCAAAAAGATGGTGTACTCTGCTGAAGGCCATTTGCTGCAAGCACTTCGTGCCATTCAAATCCAGAGGTGATTTTCTATACATAAATCTCTGTTTGCAGAGAGAGGGCCATTTGTTAAATAAATATTCGCAGAAGAAGAGAGCTATCATTGCTGCACTCGGTTAGTTGTTCACTTTTGGTGTTACTCATCATAAAATAAGTGTCGAATGTTTGACCGTAAATGTGTTTAAACTACAAGCATCGATTGGACTATTTACTGCACTGAGTTTGATTCATACCTCAACAGTGTCAGGTCAGCATTTTATTTTTTTGGTTTCTGATCTTTATGTGTGCTGTCTGTGTTTAGCAGTATAATGTATTAACTTCAGTCAAATTTGGATATATTCTTCTGTTAATAATTTATGCTGATCGAACAGCGGAACATGCGTCCACAGCAGCTTTACCGTTCACACTAATGTTCAAACATAAAGCTGTAACCATTTCCACACTGTCCACGGTTCCATACATGAATGCAACTACTTCAGCAAAAATTAACATAATTTGTTATCAGGTAAAATGCAAATATTGTACACATTCGTGTAAGAGCATTTAACTGTAGAAACCCAACGCAAAAAGGAAAGTTGTAATCACGCAGTGCAAGGACCACTGATCTACAGTTTTGGGCGGCACTCTAGTTTAGATCTGGCAACCCCGTCTAGGCAATTTTCAACTAAGTAATCCATGACAACCGTGACAGTTAGTGGCAGATGAGACACATAATCAGAATAGATTGATATTAGCCACACCGAAGAATACATGTTGCTCATCGATCACCGTGAAATTAAAAATCACCCAGGGATTTCCATTCCATAGCGGAAGCCATCACGAATGATCAGACCAACAATCCAAACAGATTCGAAGATTTCATCTGCGTAAGAACCCGCACATTTTATGATAATCAGGGACGAGTGTAATCCTACATTAATATGATGTGGGATTTCAGTTGGATACTGTTGGCCATGCATCGATTGCTGTGCCATTCGTTGCTGAAGTTATGCAATATTTTTGAAACTTCCCTGTGACAATAGGATTCAAACTGGGTTCTATTTCACCACAAGCGACAGCACCGGCAACAGTGCAATCTGCAACCCACTTCTTGGTAAAATTATATGCTCCATTTGCACTTCTTTTATAATTTACAAAAATTATTTTTATTTATTTGTATAAAAAACAATATTATGAAATATAGAAGTCATCATGCTTATCATTTCTTTATTTAAGACAGTAATGGATACGATCATGAAAGCAATCAAAAGGAGATCAAAGTGGATAGAAAGAAAGTAGAGCAGGCGCCATTTCAAAATTTATTATTTACGTTAGCTGATTTAAAATAGCCGCGTCGATCTAGCTGTATGAGCATTAATATATATGTTACGCTTAATGTTGAAAATTGCCTATTATTGATAATAGGCAATAAGTATTTCCCTAATATTGAAACAGCGGCTGATGAGCCACGCTGTATGTTGAAATTCTTTTATCAATTCTTTAGTCACTGAATTGTGATCCAGCTGAAGGGAATACTTAATTTTGCAGATACAGTCCTTGAGAGTTGGTTAAGATATAAATGGAACATTATTATGAAAAAGTAATTAGAAATTTGTTTTTTATCATGTATTCATTTGGGAACATTGAACACTGCAGGGTCTTCATGAAAACAGTATACGTTGTTTATTTCTAAGATTCTTCACTCTTGAATGGTAAGCATAATGGCAACAACAGTTACACAATACTATTATGATATTGAGCGACTGATGATATATTGGAAAACATATCTGTTGAAGTTAAAATTCTTATATTTCAATGGACATTCGACATCGCCGTGTTTAGCGAAAATATTGGCGCCATTTGCAAATAAATTCAAACTGTTTGCACCATATTCAAAATTTTTCAGACATTTTTCTAACATCACATCGAGATCAAATGATTACTGACATTTTGCGTGATTATAATTTAAAAAATCGGTATAAAATTTTGAAAATCGGCAAGGAAAAGAAATATAATCTGATTGGACAAGTATGATGAAATAAGATGCATCGCCTCTACTGAAGAAATGTTTGATGCTATATGTGCTACACGTCAGAAGATTGCTGATGGTGGAGAAAAAACATTCCTAGAAGCACAGAATAAATGTACCAACGTCACACCAGAAGCGTGCCATTTTGTGTTTCACGTTTTGTGTAGAATACCATAAGAAGAGACCTACAGAGCTTTAAAAAGCCTTGTGGTTAAACCACAGGTAATTAGAAATGTGATGTGACGAGCTCAGCTGGACTTGAATAATTTTCAAACTATGCTTGATGGTGATTTTAAATACTTCATGACTTTACAGCTGCTGATTTACAATTTATATCGAAAGATTTATTACCAATTGATTAAGTAGCTGTCGCTGAATAAAGCTTCAGGCGATCAAGGAAAAGTGAAGTGCATGTGATAATCCGGCTGCTTATCTGATCGATGCAGTTGCAGCAGAAAAAGACTATTATGCAATTCTCGTTGTCACCTTGGAAAGTCATGCAAAAATGTTTAAACGTTAAAAATCAGTGACATACCTCGCTTCAGTGACCGGTAAAAGCTAACCGTAACATCCGGTGTTACGCAATTCTCGATTTATATATTGTTCACTGCATTATATCCCCAGGTAAAATAACTTTTTTCATTCAATATTTGCTTTAAACTTTTTTTTGTGGTATCTGTTCTTTTAAATATTAGTTGCAATTTGCTTTAAAATTTTTATCAACATTTATGGTAAACTATAAACATATTATACTTACATGTTTACAAAAATGCAAACATTGCAAAGGTTAAAACACTTTTTCCATGTAGATAATTCTTTATTAACATTGAACATTATTTAATGACTAACAAAAGATCTGTAACTGTTTATAATCATTCGTTAATTATTTCTAAAAGGGACGTCATTAAGCAAAAGTTAATCATGAAGCATTGATAATATTTTAATTCATAGAAGTATTGATGCAATTCAATTCTGTTGAAATTAATAATGCATACTGCATTTCTTCATGCATACGAAGCGGATATTCTTTAGCTTTCAGAATTGCTTCATTATCTGTAGTATAGTTGAATCTCTTTATCATAGTTGACATATCACCTCATTTTCTATCAATCACGTTTTATTTGCTATTAGCATAAATTATTCCAACCTCTCACAAGGTGTGAGAATTTTGTGACAATGAGGTATATATTGAAATGGCCATTTTTAGAAGTATATTTTGAATGAACTGAATTGGATTTGCAAACGCTTTCTTTCAAGCAAAAATGCACAATTAGTGCACAAAATTCTTGGTTTACTTCATTTTTCATCAATTTAATTGTCTCTTAATTGTGCGATTTTTTTGTAAAAATGTGATTTATATAAATTGTATTAAGTTTATATAATGAATATTAAATTTCTGAGATATATAAAAATGAATATGAATACGACGACATGTATATGAGTTGCTTTAAAGTGTGAAAAAATGCAGATATTGGTAATTGTGATAGAAAGCAATACAATAATGGTAATTACAAATTGTGTACTACTAAATGGAATAAATTCAAAATGACCGTCACAGTTTTCAATAAATATTCTTTCTTTCTATGTTTTATCCAACCGGTCAGTCCCTCCTTATCTATTGCAATGACATTGTAAAATTGAGATCAAGATTGAATTTCTCAGTTTTCTAAAACTGAAAGTGAATGAATGTTTTTAACTGTCTCCATACAGCGGAAAATTGCAATTTTCTACAGTACGGTTAATACATCAACTGAATGAAACGTAAAGAGCGTGATCCATGTCATGGTAGTAAATTTTCATCTGCTGTATTTGATTTAGTTATTTCATTATGCAAAATGATGGGTGGGTTATTTGACATTTGTTCAAGATTTTCCGTATGTCACAACACTTGTTGGATTACTGAATGTGATCTACTATATGGTGAAATACACCAAAATTCTACTTAGTCCAATGCTGATTTTCCAGAAAAGACTTGAAAGATTATAAATTGCAAAACAGAACCATTATTTATTATGAAGTGAGAAACGATTTACCTACTGTCTACGCAATCATATAAGATGATACCATAATGGAGTTTTCATTTACTGCTTCTGCAGTCAACAGTGCAGTAAATAAAAGCATAACAACTAGTGTTGAAATAATACATATGTTTGTCATTGATATCATGCGACCCTAAATCCGTAGTAAACAATGACAATCACAATACAACTAGTCCCAACTATAGTACATTGAGCATTCAGGTCCTAAAAACCTTAAAATACAAATTTTCAGCGTATAAATAACAATCAACACTTTGTTGGATGGTGGTAAACTGATACTCTGATCACCTGAGTTGTCAAATGTTCTGTTACTGAAGAGTTTAGTCACTTTTCACAGGATACAACAATTGATTATAAAACAGTAGTGATAGCAATTAGCAGAAATGAAAAGCAGAACGCCAATGTTTTTCTGACANATGAAAAATATACCATGTTTCTAGTTCAGAATATTAGCAGGCAGAAAATTCCTGATGCACGTCGATATCTGATGTTTGATTCATCAGTTTTTGGTATGAGTCATTACAACAGGCAAGCAACTGCTGTTCCATGGAATGCGCACTAACAGTTGTTTCGCTCATCAGCTAGCTAAGAACTGTCAAATGCATAGCACTGAATTCAAAACGCAAGACCAACTGAAAATAAATTTGATGGTATTGAATACCATTTAAAATACCTTTTCAACATTTACTTTTCATTCCTCATTTTATCAATAATTGAAGATTCTCTTGTAATGTTCCTTTTTGTTGATGCACATAAAAGAAAGTTGATCACACACAACTGGAGCACAAATGCTGACATCAAAGAATGCGATGTCCGCAGCAAAGTGCAGTGTGAATTTGAAGCAGCTTTAGCAGCTTTTCTAATTGGTGCACTCCCGCATTCTTCCCGCTTTCAAAGTGCCATTCTTTTATCTATTCAAGTGCATAAATACTGTTCTAAAAATTGCAACCAACCGAGGTTTCGCTAATCAGATAAATAACATTTTAGCTATCAATTATATGAGATTCATGCATAAGAAGCGTTTCCATTTGTTAGGAATTGTTCTAATCAGTTGTTTAATGCGATTTTAATGCTATGAAAAAATCAAAAAGTGACAAATTCTCCACAGCTGCAGTTTTGAGTGAAAACTAGGATTGGCAACTGCTAATTTTTGTTTGCATCGAAATACTTTCCTCATTTTCTTGAACAGTTCTTTGAAAATGTTTCTGGTATGCAAAAGAATTTTATCTTTAAATTTTTCAATCTTTGCAATGTTTATTTTGCTCCTGTTCACAGAGTTGTTGCTTTTCTTGTTTTATTAAAATCAGGGGTAGCAAAAGTGGTCTATATCGAGCAATTGGGTTCATAGGGACTATCTACTTGGTCGATAGAGACTTATGGGTCGATAGTCGAAGAAGTCCAGGATCAAATATGAATTTTCTTCGTCTCATTAACGATGCCAAGTATTTAAGTGAAAAATATCATAGCAGTTAAATAAAAATTTATCAACTTCCTTTAACTTAATCATGAAGTTATTTGCATTATTATTCTCATGAATGCGGCCATTATAAGAACAATTTTTGAAACAGAAGACAGGGTAATTAAACGTGAAGGTGAAATGAATCTGATTGAGAATCAGTAAGGGTAAAAAGGGTAAGGATTACCTTATAATAATGAAATTTATTATCAACAATATTTATTTTAGGAGCTTAAGGGTCGATGAGGCATGGAGGAATTAATAAGAGGCCGATAGTATAAAAGTTTGCCTATCCTTGATTTAAATAAAAGATACTACTATGGAATTTTGTTTAAAATAAGCATCTGTGGTTATACATTTTCTGTAAATTGAATTAAATTTGTTTTTCAATATCTAATGTAAAATGACTACTGGATTGACAAAACATTCCAGTTGCAATTCTCATATTAAAAATGATAACCAAATGTTGAGCATTCGAGATCAAAAAGGATGTATTGCATTTTGAAACCATTTTACCAAACAAAGCTGATAGCAAAAAAAGTTACTTGCTGAATGTTGACCTGACTCATGATAATCTCTGTACAACCTTCTTTATTGTAAAGCTAGTGAACAAGGTTAGCTTTGTTGCCATCGTAGAATGTATTTCATGTCGAATTATGAAAGCGATGAATGACTCAGATAAACATTATTACTTAACATCTCATTGTTCTGTTTTTTCATCTTTTGGCTGATCATTTGTTGCTTTTATATGTTTTGCAAAATGATGCAATTGGATAACAAACGTATTTTATTTGTAAAGAACATCAGTCAATTATATTTCAGCATAATCCACTTCTCAGTGCTCATCACAACCTTGTGCTATTTTCCGTGTCGTATGTTTCAGATATGTTTTCGAATGATGGGAATAAATAATGATGAATTTCAGTGGTATTTCAAAGAACCAAAATAAGCTAATACAAAAAAGAGATACTACACGCTCAAGTGCACAAATCACAATGATAAAGATACAAACAATGGCTTAATGTACCACATTATTATTGTAATATTACAATCAATCCATTTTTAAATATGACATGTAGGGAAAAGAGAAAACTATTCGTCATTGGAAACCCAAAGAAGCCACGTGGCTTCTTGCAACTACCAGTTACATACGCAGCAAATCGAAACGCATCGCATCAGTAGTGCAACCAATGGAACTCAGCAACATTCACAGTTTTAAATCATATTTCAGTCGGACCCTCCCTTTACTGATCCTTAACAGTGCTTATAATGATTTTGGAACAGTATCTCTTATTCAAGCAACATGCCTGCTGTTTGATGCATGGTAAACTGTCAGAAAGGAATGCATGAAATATTGCTTTCAGAAAGCGAAGTTCATAAATGATATTTATTGCAACGATGAAATGATATTTGTTCAAGATTTTCCGTATGTCACAACACTTGTTGGATTACTGAATATGATCTACTATATGGTGAAATACACCAAAATTCTACTTAGTCCAATGCTGATTTTCCAGAAAAGACTTGAAAGATTATAAATTGCAAAACAGAACCATTATTTATTATGAAGTGAGAAACGATTTACCAACTGTCTACGCAATCATATAAGATGATGCCATAATGGAGTTTTCATTTACTGCTTCTGCAGTCAACAGTGCAATAAATAAAAGCATAACAACTAGTGTTGAAATAATACATATGTTTGTCATTGATAGCATGCGACCCTAAATCCGTAGTAAACAATGACAATCACAATACAACTAGTCCCTACTATAGTACATTGAGCATTCAGGTCCTAAAAACCTTAAAATACAAAATTTCAGCGTATAAATAACAATCAACACTTTGTTGGATGGTGGTAAACTGATACTCTGATCACCTGAGTTGTCAAATGTTCTGTTACTGAAGAGTTTAGTCACTTTTCACAGGATACAACAATTGATTATAAAACAGTAGTGATAGCAATTAGCAGAAATGAAAAGCAGAACGCCAATGTTTTTCTGACACGCACCAAATAAATTTCAAATTTTTTTCTTTTTTTGCCATCCCATTCCTCCAAGCTGTTCAACTCATCTACTAGACTTTCAGAAAGCGCGTTGCCGTCCATTGAGTTAAATACTGAATATTTTGAGACTCTTATATTCTTTGCTTTTATACGGAAGATATTTTAATTCACAATAATTTAAAGATTATTTACAATTAATAATTTTTTCAGCTGATATTATTTATTTCATTTTAATTTTAATGTAAGCGCACAGTTTAAACCATTTGTTTTATATTTCTGATTATTCTCATAATTTTAGTATCATCCAAATAAGTGACGTTGCAAATGAAACTAAGGGCAACTTTCAGCTCAAAATCTCTTTTAGGCTGTAATGCCTCAGCACGGAGACAATCGAAATGCAAACTTCTTTATCATATATTCTTTNGATGTCAATGGCAATATTAGTAATACTAGAATGAACGACATGTACATCATAAAGCAGCAAGCAGAGTCCTATTGAGCATAAAGCTAGACACAACTGACTGAGCTAGACAAAAAAGCGGAATAGGGCACAAGCAATTTAAAAGAAAATTCAAGACTGCTATTTTTATTTTGTCTTATTGTTGTGTATAGCGCTAACCTTATTGAACTCTTTTATTTATCGTTGCTTTGAGATTTAATTTAATGACGAAGACAAATGATGAAATTCAGTTTGTGACTACAAAAAGGAAAAAACAGATATTAGTATACAAAAGAATGTGTTACACCCTGAAGCGAACAAATCGTAATGATGAATATTGGATGTGCGCTGAGGTAAGCAGAATTGTTGCAACATACCACGTTATTATCATTGTGTTATCACAAGCGAGCCATTTCTTTTCCAATTAATAGATCAAGAGGCTGCCGTGGCACTATCCATAAAGCTGGCTTAAATCTTGATTATATTCATAATCAAGAAGTTAATCAGTAAGAAAAATGCTAATGGCCTTACCTTTTTGATGATAAACCTTGGACCTTGTACCCGTTGGTTTTGAAATTTTAAATGTTGGAACGTCGAGTCAGATTGAAGCCATTTTCGAGTATTTCCAGCAGAATTAGGTTTCAGNCTAACCTAAAAATATTCGAAGTATAATTCAACTGATAACAGATACAAACCAAAATAAAAGTTCTGTGATCCACACCACCAATAATTAAAGAAAAAAAATTCAAAAATTGTGCAATTCACTTTCATAATGATAATTGGGAATAAACAATCCATAAAAGGAGAAAATTCAAAATGCATACAAGTACACAAAGCCAGTAGTAAGCTTCTATTTCCTGAAAATTCATTATCATTCATAAGAACAATAAAAATAAATCATAATGGAGGGGAAAACAATTTATTCGAAAAGCCGACCCGAAATTTGCATAACATTTTTCAGAAGAATATATTCTTAATTTTACGAAACATCGAAATACATTAAATTGTGAATTGCATTTAGCTGACGTGAAGGGTAAAAATCCAACAACTATATTATGGAATGGAGAAAAAAAAAGAATACCAAAATCAGGAATATTACTTTTCACATAGAGAACTTTGTAATTTAATTATTTCCAGATTTTGTTTCAATGGCATGTCACTGTACGTTCGAAACAAGCAAGTCATCGTCAAAGGACATAACTGCACACCTTTTCCTGAAAGAAATAATCAAATACCGGATGAAAAATGGATTCAACGTTTCATCAATAATAAGGTCAACATAGAAAAATAATATTCACATTTAAATAAAAATCGAAATAATTGCGCAGGTGAAACGACAAATATATTCGAAGATTGCAAGTCCTTTTTTTGGATAATTATGTGGTGAAGAATCTAATTTATAATTTTACCGAACAATAAATATTAAATGCAAATTATATAACAGAAATTGGGAAACAACATAATAAATATAAAAACAAAATTTATTCCCAACAATACATTCTTCCTTTACAAAACAACAAAATGCTTTTTAATGTGAATAACATTTTGTTTTATAGCAGTGGAATGCAGCTTACAACTGTTTATTGTTATGGTTCTGCAAAAAGCAAATCAAAATGACTTTCTACACATGATGAACACACGGATATTTGTATCATCAATATATTTTCACAAAATTTCAAGTACACAAATTTGAAAAGTAAACAATTATAGTATTTACGATATCTTAGAGAAAAGTGCACTAAGTTATTGTCTTAAGTTCTTGCGTTACCTGTCTTTCTTTTATCTAGAGCGGAATGTAAAGAATCTCACTTTTCAATAATGATCGCAATACACATCAATATATACAATGAATTTGGATATATACAAACAAATTATTAGTAAATATGAGTGACCTAGCAGAATGTTTTTTCTACTACAGTACGAAACCGCATGTAACGCCCTATTTACCCTGAAAACAACTTCTCATCTGGAATATAGGTCAAGAACAAACTTCTTGAAATCACCAGATGTCGCCGCGTAAGATTTTACAATTATTGTTGTATGTTGAGATTGTACTTTCTGAGACGTTGAATCAATTTTTAATCAGGTATTTGATGATTTCTTTGAGGAAGAAGCAAGTAATCATTTCTTTTGATCGTGATTGTATTTTCTTGTATTTTGTTGTTCTTGACTTTATTTATTACCGGTTGAAAGTACTGTAACATGCAATTCAAACAAAATTACAAAGTGGTTAAATTACAAAGTTGTCAGTGCGAGGTAAATTTCTGGAGTACTGTATTTTATTTCATTTTATTATAGTTTTTATAGTTCAGTCGGTAATATAGTTTTTGCTTGGTTTCTTTTGCAATTCCACTATAACACCCAACAATCGATTCTTCTTTAACGATACAACAAAATGCATTTTCATGTGAATTACATTTTGTTTTACTGCATTGGACACACACAGACATCAATTACGTTTCGTCAGTTATAAGGTCAACATACAAAAATAATATTCACATTTAAATGAAAATGAAAATAATTGCCCAGACGAATCGACAACTATATTCGATGATTGCAAGCCCTTTTTGGATAATTATGTGGTAAAAAATCTATTTTATAAATTTACTGCACAATAAATATTAAATGCAAATTATATAACATGCATTGGGATAACACATAATAAATATGTAAACAGAATTAATTCCCAACAATCCATTCTTCTTTAACGAAACAACAAAATGCCTTTTAATGTGAATTACATTTTGCATTAGTGCAGTGGAAAACAACTAACAATTAGTTAATGTTATGGTTTTGGTAAAGAAGATGCCCAAATTTCTACATACACATGTTGACCATCCAAAAATTTGTACTATAAATCAGTTTTCACATAACCTGAAGTTTAAAAATACAAAAAAAACTACAATATTCATGATATCTTAGAGGAATATATTAATTTATACGCAAGTAGTAGAAAATGACACGGTGATAATACCAAAAATTACTTCAAACCCACAAAAAAAAGTATCAACAACCATTATTTGCAAATTATTAAATATCAAATATTGGGAAAGAAAAAAAAAGCAATTGGTGCCAAAATATTGAAACAAAAATTGGTAAAAAAAATATAACCACATCTAGAGTTCGATAATGATAAAGTGAACTGAAATTCAAACGTCCAAATACAAAAATAATTCATTTCAATTTAATAACATATACTGGTTTAACTTATGGTGTTACAAAGTTAGTATAAATAAGAGGAATAATAATAATTACATAGGCGAAGACGCAAATGTATTCAAAAAATGGCAGGCGCTTTGTTGGATAATTATGTAGCAACTGATGAAATCGATAAATTTACTGTACAATAAATATCATTAGCAAAGCAGGAAATAACATGATTTGGTAAACAACATAATAAATAAGTAAATAAGTTGAATTCATTCAAATCCTTCTATGAATACAAAATACTTTTTGTTGTGAATAACATTTCGTTTTATTTCACTGCAAACCAACTAACAATTATTTCCTGTTACGCTTTTCCTAAGCAGCAAGTGGAAATTACTAAATACATATTTCTAGAATCCCAAAATATTAAAACAACATAAGTAAAAATATATACCCACAGCTAGATTTAAATAATCATAAAGTTAATTGAAAGCAACACGTACAAATAAAAAAATATTGATTTTAATTAAATAATATAGATAGTGGTACATTGTATAATTTCAACAAAAAATTTATCTAATTATAAATAAATCTCCAAATCAATGTCAAAATGCAGTACGCACAAACATAATGCAGATTAATTGCTCACTAAATATCTATGTCAGCAATTGCCAACCACTTAGAAGGTCACAACACAATTTATCCCTACCAAACGAACTGCAGCCTTCTGTTCAAGCACATATATTTTCCACTTATGGTTTTGTCAATGCTGTTGATATGATAAAATTCAAAACAAGCATTAAAATGTAGAAACAAAGGCGTTGGCTTTTCTTCATCGACGTCCCTCTATGCACTTCTAAAAGCATTCATTGTTCAACATCGCTAACCTGAAATTATTTGAAATATAATTCAACAGATAACAGATAAAATACAAAATAAATGTTGAAGAATTCAAAATACCAATAATTAAGAACCAGCATAACATCTCTTTTACAATTCGTTCTCATAATGAAAGGTGGGAATAAACAAACTGAAAAGGGATAAAATTCAAATTGCATACAAATTCGACTTGCCAGCACAGAGCATCTAATTTTTCAGGAATTAATAATCACTAATAATTCTCCATAAGTTATAATCGATTGAAATTGATTTAAATAATTAAAAAAAAGTATCTATTGAAAATCAAAATTTCATGAATTCAATTGTTTGTGAAAAACTGCAAAATGTTTAAATAAAAATATTTACTTTGTTTCTGAGCTGTAAATTCGTATTCAGTGAGATTGTCGAGTAGTTTTGAAATAAATGAGAACTTGTTTGGCATTTCCAAAAATCTCGTGAAGCATGGATTTTGGAAAGCTGTGGATATTTGTTTAATAATTCACAATAAGTTTCTAATCGATTGAACTTGACTCAAATAATTCTGTAAAGAAATATCAATGAAAATTCAAAATTTCATCAATTGAGGTCATCACAGTTTCGTGAAAAACGACAAAGAGTTTTTCATAAAAACAAATCTTAATGGTTAAAAATTAACTTGTTCGAAAATGCAAGCTGTTTAACTTTATTTATTTGAGTGAAAAATATTATTGTCAAAGAAAGTAAAAATTATTAGAAAAATCTTAAATTATAACTAATGCAAATTCAGAACAATACATTATTATCTTGTAAAACAACGCTATGCATCTTACTGTAAATTACATATAGTGGAATTGCAAAAAAACCAAGCAAAAACTATATTAACGACTGAACTATAAAAAATAAAATAAAATAAAATAAAATACAGTACTCCAGAAATTTACCTCGCACATAGACAACTGTGTAATTTGACCACTTTGTTCAATCGGTAATAAATGAAGACAAGAACAACAAAATACAAGAAAATTCAATCAGGATCAAAAGAAATGATTACTTGCTTCTTCCTCAAAGAAATCATTAAATACCTGATTAAAAATTGATTCAACGTCTCGGAAATTACAAGCTCAACATACAACAATAATTGTAAAATCTTACGCGGCGACATCTGGTGATTTCAAGAAGCTTGACCTTGACCTACATTCCAGCTAAGAAGTTGTTTTCAGGGTAAATAGAGCGTTACATGCGGTTTCGTACTGTAGTAGAAAAAACATTCTGCTAGATCACTCATATTTACTAATAATTTGTTTGTATACATCCAAATTCGTTGTATATATTGATGTGTATTGCGATCATTATTGAAAAGTGAGATTCTTTACATTCCGCTCTAGATAAAAGAAAGACAGGTAACGCAAGAACTTAAGACAATAACTTAGTGCACTTTTCTCTAAGATATCGTAAATACTATAATTGTTTACTTTTCAAATTTGTGTACTTGAAATTTTGTGAAAAGATATTGATGATACAAATATCCGTGTGTTCATCATGTGTAGAAAGTCATTTTGATTCGCTTTTTGCAGAACCATAACAATAATCAGTTGTAAGCTGCATTCCACTGCTATAAAACAAAATGTTATTCACATTAAAAAGCATTTTGTCGTTTTGTAAAGGAAGAATGTATTGTTGGGAATAAATTTTGTTTTTATATTTATTATGTTGTTTCCCAATTTCTGTTATATAATTTGCATTTAATATTTATTGTTCGGTAAAATTATAAATTAGATTCTTCACCACATTATTATCCAAAAAAAGCACTCGCAATCTTCGAATATATTTGTGGTTTCACCTGCGCAATTATTTCGATTTTTATTTAAATGTGAATATTATTTTTCTATGTTGACCTTATTATTGATGAAACGTTGAATCCATTTTTCATCCGGTATTTGATTATTTCTTTCAGGAAAAGGTGTGCAGTTATGTCCTTTGACGATGACTTGCTTGTTTCGAACGTACAGTGACATGCCATTGAAACAAAATCTGGAAATAATTAAATTACAAATTAAATTATATAAATTAAATTACTCTATGTGAGAAGTAATATTCCTGATTTTGGTATTCTTTTTTTTTCTCCATTCCATAATATAGTTGTTGGATTTATACCCTTCACGCAGCTAAATGCAATTCACAATTTAATGTATTTCGATGTTTCGTAAAATTAAGAATATATTCTTCTGAAAAATGTTATGCAAATTTCGGGTCGGCTTTTCGAATAAATTGTTTTCCCCTCCATTATGATTTATTTTTATTGTTCTTATGATTGATAATGAATTTTCAGGAAATAGAAGCTTACTACTGGCTTTGTGTACTTGTATGCATTTTGAATTTTCTCCTTTTATGGATTGTTTATTCCCAATTATCATTATGAAAGTGAATTGCACAATTTTTGAATTTTTTTTTGTTAATTATTGGTGGTGTGGATCTCAGAACTTTTATTTTGGTTTGTATCTGTTATCAGTTGAATTATACTTCGAATATTTTTANATTTATGCTGATCGAACAGCGGAACATGCGTCCACAGCAGCTTTACCGTTCACACTAATGTTCAAACATAAAGCTGTAACCATTTCCACACTGTCCACGGTTCCACACATGAATGCAACTATTTAACTGATAATTTGCATTATTTGCTATCATGTGAAATGCAACTATTGTACACATTCGTGAAAGAACATTTAACCGTAGAAGCCCAACGCCAAAAGGAAAGGTATAATCGCGCAGCCACTGATCTACAGTTCTTGGCGGCACTCTAGTTTGGATCTGGTACCGCCGTCTAGGCAATTTCCATCTAAGTGACCCATGACAACCGTTTCAGTCAGTGGCAGATGAGACGCACAATCAGAACAGATTGATATTAGCCACACGGAAGAATACATGGCGCTCATCGATTACTATGAAATTCAAAATCAACCAAGGATTTCCTTTCCATAGCGGAAGCTCTCACGAATGACAACGACAATGTGATCAGTCGCCCAATCAGACACGAAGGTTTCATCTCCGCAAGGACCCGCATACTTTATTTTAATCGGGAACGAGTGTAATCGCAGATTAATATAATGTGGGATTTCAGTTGGTCACTATTCATCTTGCACCGATGGCTGTGGCACTCGATGCTGAAGCAATGCAATATTTAATTTCTCGTATTGCACAGTTAATATTAACAGTGTCATTCAACGAATTAATGCTTCGTCGAGATTTATGCAATTTAAGAAGTGCTGGAATAATTAAGTATGTTTAAGCATAGTGTATACTTTTCCAGTAATGATATGCATACATTTGTTTACTTATTTATTCATTTAATGTATTGTGGATTTGAAAAAATTGATTTTTCACAAAAGGAAGGAGATGTTCGAGCAATTTGCAGTTAAAACTTCTTCAATGCTTGCTGAATGTGTGTATTTTTGGCACAACGTCCCTTTCCTTAAACTGTGGTTTATGAAGCATGAGTTTGTTCAAGTCTGAAAAATACTTAAACCGCTGCTACAAGTTGGAAATTTACTTCCTGCTCGAAAAAGAGTCCCTGATATTCAGAGCTTTAATGAAATTTGTCGAGTGAGGGGTGCTTGACTACATTGATTGTTCCTCTCTTGCTATGTTAAAGCATTCTACCTTGCTCAGTTGTTAGTTTTTGTGTTTGTTCAATATCAAAAAATAAACGTGAGCAAATATCAGAATTTTTTAATGTACTTATATTAAATATAAGAAACAATTAACGTTTGATATTTAGTAGTTCGTTTTCTTACATGCAAGCAAACAGTTCATATCAATGATAAATTAATTTCCCTTTTCTATAAACAGATTTTACAATGCGTATGTATTAAATATTTCAGGTGAAAGTGTTAATCATTTTTTGATTGGTATTTTTTATTTTTAACATTGATGGAAAGAAATGCAAATGCAATTGAAAATGCAGAACTGCTAAACTTTTTGCAATTGCATCCAGCTGAAATTGCAATTCAAAGCTTTTACGAAATGGTCGTTCAGAAAAATCAATACTTGTTGATCAAGAATGTCATGTTCAATTTGCAATCATGCGGTAGAGTGATGCTTTTGATATCAGATTTTCGAAAAGTATATCTGATATTGCAATAGGAATTACTTTTAACTTTTTATGGTAAATAATAAGCTGTTTATTGATTTGCCTTTCTCTGTTCTTGAAAAAGAAAGCTGTGATAATTATTCTTTTTATTTTACTCTTTTTATGCTTTCTGTTGCACTTTGTCAGCATTTTCGAAAATACAATGGATATGGCATGTTGATTTGAATAATCAATTAATGAACAGTGAATAATTGATTTGATGTGTGTTGAATTTTTGCTTTCTCTTTAATAAGTAAAAATATGAAGTGTAAGATTTACTTGGAAATGACAAGTTAGAAATAATATGCACAATTTGGAATAATAATCATGGATTCTGTTAACTGTTTTGTATAGTGATAATTTAGTAAAATTATTCTGTTAAAGGGAAATGTTTTTTCTATTTAAACACAATTGAAACTTGGGCCAGAAGAATAATAGTTATAACAGGCTGTTTGTTTTATGTTGTATGCTTACGGCAAAAGCTTGCAGCGTGCTAACGGCAAAAAAAGCAAAGTCAGAAAGAGCAAATCTTTCTGTAAAAGTTGTCAATGTACGCCGTTGTGCAGAATATAATGGACTTGAAAAAGACAACTAATTTTCAAGTTGAATCAAGCAGTTTTCTAACTGTACAAGATATACCGCTGAAAAGAGTAGAATTTTCAGATATTCAAAGAATATATGTCTACCACCGCGTTCAAAGAAGAATTTGTAAAGCGTTTGAATGATGATATTGCAATAGATGTATGCTTCTTCAATACTTTGAGGAAAGTGAAAAGTAAATGTTTATACAGACAGTGAAAAACGTATTAGATGTTCTTCTGAAGGAGGCAAACAGATGCGAAATAGTTTCTACTAGAAACACTAATAAAGCAACAGCTAAAGGTAATAACTTTATCAGAAATTTAAGACTTTCAATTAAGCGATAATTTTCAGAATATGGTGAATTTTCTACTAAGTTTGCAAGTATTTGTCTGTATTGTGGTTGTTAAAGAGCTCGTGAACAGCAATTTCAAAAAGTGATTTATATGTGGAATACTTTGACTCTATTGTGTTTAGAATGCTATAGAAATCTAACTTGCTTAGTTTATATATGCGGTTCTTTTGCTTCTTGCGTTTTGTTATTTTGATGTTTTTGATATACTTGAAAAGTCAACTCAGCTATATTTTGAAGCGGAGAATGCAATAACAGTACTGCTTTTTGTAAGTCACTTTGCCCAATGCTGCCTTATATTAAAGAAAACTTTGAATAATTAAAATATAATTTGAGGACTCAACGTCATGTTCTCTGTTTTTATATTGGCTTCAGAATATGCGACCGCTCAAGCATCTGATTATCCCAATGCAGCAGCAATTTAGTAATTTGAGCTCAAACTGAATTGTACTGAATAAATAAATGAATAAATTAATTAATATTGTTGTTTTTAATTTTCAGCAATTTTCTACTCTGTCTATTGAACATTTAATTCAAAAGTACCAATTTCATCAAAATGATTGTCAGATAATTCCCTCTCAACAGCAATGGCCAGTCAGCAATATTTACTGAAATTGATTTCACGAGTGCATCACATCTCGTATTTGTCCATTACTTGGTAAGTTTACTAACTTTCAAAATTACTCTGTTGGATATTTCATATAAAATGTAAATTCAACAACATTTTACTGTTATCTTTCTCAAAAACTTTATTATTAATTATTTGTTTTGTTTTATCGTTTTAGCATCAGCTTAGTTAGAGTTCACATCGAATGACGTAAATAAATGTATTATAAAACATGGTGTTAAAGAAGACAATATATCAGAAGATGAGCATATGTAAATGCTTATTCATCATATATTGCTATTATTATTTCATATATTGTTTGGATATGTTTCTTGTTTCATTGTACGTGACTGCGTGTTTCAGTTGGATACTGTAGCAGTGCATCTCTAGCTGTGTTACTTGATGCAGAAGCTATGCAACATATATTTTCTCATAATAACAGTGTCATTCAATGAATTATTGCGTCGTCAAGATTTACGCAATTTAAGAAGTGCAGTAAGAATTATGCCAGTTCAAGCATGATCCGTATATTTTCAGTAATTATAAATATTAATATAATTCATTTGTCTACTTATTTATTCATTTATTGTGATGTGCATTTGAAGAAATTGTTTTTCACACAAAAAAGCTGATGTTCAAGCAATTTGTAATTAAAAGTTCTTAAATGCTTGCTGAATGGGTGCATTTTTGGCAAAACGTCCTTTTCCTTAAACTGTTGTTTATAAAGCATGAGTTTGTTCAAGCCAGAAAAATACTTAAGCCGCTGCTACAAGTTGGAAATTTACTTCCTGCTCGAAAAAGAGTCCCTGATATTCAGGGCTGTAATGAAATTTGTAGCTCAGTTAAAGTCAGTTTCAAGTTAGTTTTCAAAAGAAGTGTTTTTCAATTTCATAATATTTTCAATACAAAATAAATGAGCATATAATAATTAATTGCTTGTTTTGAATTTGACAAAAACATATGGCATAAATGAAAGTTAACTGATGTTCCATATGTTCGACTAAAGCATCTGTTTTATGAAAGAATATATGATAAATAAGTTTGCATTTCGATTGTCTCCGTGCTGAGGCATTACAGCCTAAAAGAGATTTTGAGCTGAAAGTTGCCCTTAGTTTCATTTGCAACGTCACTTATTTGGATGATACTAAAATTATGAGAATAATCAGAAATATAAAACAAATGGTTTAAACCAGGGATAGGCAAACTTTCTGTACCATCGACCCCTTATGGTTTTCCTTGACGCCTCATCGACCCCCTATAGATTCCTTGATGCCTCATCGACCTCCAAGCTCATAAAATAAATATTATTAATAATAAATATCTTTATTATAAGGTATCCTTTACCCTTTTCACCCTTACTAATTCTCGATCAGATGCATTTCACCTTTACGTTTAATCATCCCGCACGGCCGTTGTCACGCAGACGTCTATCCCAAGCAGCTTTGCACAATTTATCATTTAGCTTTGTACTAAAATCACCTATACCAATTCATCTGATGTGATGAAAGAGGCGAAAAATATCTGACAAAGGCCTATGCAACACATTTATCAAACTCATAGGACAAAGCCGTATTTTGTCTAACTGGAGGAAACAAGCATTAAACGACCTGTAACAAAAGGCGGTGAAAATTTAGCCTGAAGTTGAAAATTCTCTTAGCATCACGCAGTTCGGCCCCGCAAAATTAATTTCTTGTGGTGTATGTTGATAGTTCAGAAAAGTATAAATTATTGTTACAAATTAGTTCTCCAGAAAATAAATTCCTCAGATGGGATTTCAAAGTTTATATTCGATCCCGGAGTTCATCGACCCCCATTCGACCCCTAAGCCTTTATCGACCCCTTAGATAGTCCCATCGACCCCAAGGGGTCGATATCGACCACTTTGGCTACACCTGGTTTAAACTGTGCGCTTACATTAAAATTAAAATGAAATAAATAATATCAGCTGAAAAAATTATTAATTGTAAATTATCTTTAAATTATTGTGAATTAAAATATCTTCCGTATAAAAGCAAAGAATATAAGAGTCTCAAAATATTCAGTATTTAACTCAATGGACGGCAACGCGCTTTCTGAAAGTCTAGTAGATGAGTTGAACAGCTTGGAGGAATGGGATGGCAAAAAAAGAAAAAAATTTGAAATTTATTTGGTGCCTGTCAGAAAAACATTGGCGTTCTGCTTTTCATTTCTGCTAATTGCTATCACTACTGTTTTATAATCAATTGTTGTATCCTGTGAAAAGTGACTAAACTCTTCAGTAACAGAACATTTGACAACTCAGGTGATCAGAGTATCAGTTTACCACCATCCAACAAAGTGTTGATTGTTATTTATACGCTGAAANTCAGATTATATTTCTTTTCCTTGCCGATTTTCAAAATTTTATACCGATTTTTTAAATTATAATCACGCAAAATGTCAGTAATCATTTGATCTCGATGTGATGTTAGAAAAATGTCTGAAAAATTTTGAATATGGTGCAAACAGTTTGAATTTATTTGCAAATGGCGCCAATATTTTCGCTAAACACGGCGATGTCGAATGTCCATTGAAATATAAGAATTTTAACTTCAACAGATATGTTTTCCAATATATCATCAGTCGCTCAATATCATAATAGTATTGTGTAACTGTTGTTGCCATTATGCTTACCATTCAAGAGTGAAGAATCTTAGAAATAAACAACGTATACTGTTTTCATGAAGACCCTGCAGTGTTCAATGTTCCCAAATGAATACATGATAAAAAACAAATTTCTAATTACTTTTTCATAATAATGTTCCATTTATATCTTAACCAACTCTCAAGGACTGTATCTGCAAAATTAAGTATTCCCTTCAGCTGGATCACAATTCAGTGACTAAAGAATTGATAAAAGAATTTCAACATACAGCGTGGCTCATCAGCCGCTGTTTCAATATTAGGGAAATACTTATTGCCTATTATCAATAATAGGCAATTTTCAACATTAAGCGTAACATATATATTAATGCTCATACAGCTAGATCGACGCGGCTATTTTAAATCAGCTAACGTAAATAATAAATTTTGAAATGGCGCCTGCTCTACTTTCTTTCTATCCACTTTGATCTCCTTTTGATTGCTTTCATGATCGTATCCATTACTGTCTTAAATAAAGAAATGATAGGCATGATGACTTCTATATTTTATAATATTGTTTTTTATACAAATAAATAAAAATAATTTTTGTAAATTATAAAAGAAGTGCAAATGGAGCATATAATTTTACCAAGAAGTGGGTTGCAGATTGCACTGTTGCCGGTGCTGTCGCTTGTGGTGAAATAGAACCCAGTTTGAATCCTATTGTCACAGGGAAGTTTCAAAAATATTGCATAACTTCAGCAACGAATGGCACAGCAATCGATGCATGGCCAACAGTATCCAACTGAAATCCCACATCATATTAATGTAGGATTACACTCGTCCCTGGTTATCATAAAATGTGCGGGTTATTACGCAAATGAAATCTTCGAATCTGTTTGGATTGTTGGTCTGATCATTCGTGATGGCTTCCGCTATGGAATGGAAATCCCTGGGTGATTTTTAATTTCACGGTGATCGATGAGCAACATGTATTCTTCGGTGTGGCTAATATCAATCTATTCTGATTATGTGTCTCATCTGCCACTGATTGTCACGGTTGTCATGGATTACTTAATTGGAAATTGCCTAGACGGGGTTGCCAGATCTAAACTAGAGTGCCGCCCAAAACTGTAGATCAGTGGCCCTTGCACTGCGTGATTATAACTTTCCTTTTTGCGTTGGGTTTCTACAGTTAAATGTTCTTACACGAATGTGTACAATATTTGCATTTTACCTGATAACAAATTATGTTAATTTTTGCTGAAGTAGTTGCATTCATGTATGGAACCGTGGACAGTGTGGAAATGGTTACAGCTTTATGTTTGAACATTAGTGTGAACGGTAAAGCTGCTGTGGACGCATGTTCCGCTGTTCGATCAGCATAAATTATTAACAGAAGAATATATCCAAATTTGACTGAAGTTAATACATTATACTGCTAAACACAGACAGCACACATAAAGATCAGAAACCAAAAAAATAAAATGCTGACCTGACACTGTTGAGGTATGAATCAAACTCAGTGCAGTAAATAGTCCAATCGATGCTTGTAGTTTAAACACATTTACGGTCAAACATTCGACACTTATTTTATGATGAGTAACACCAAAAGTGAACAACTAACCGAGTGCAGCAATGATAGCTCTCTTCTTCTGCGAATATTTATTTAACAAATGGCCCTCTCTCTGCAAACAGAGATTTATGTATAGAAAATCACCTCTGGATTTGAATGGCACGAAGTGCTTGCAGCAAATGGCCTTCAGCAGAGTACACCATCTTTTTGATGATGAAGTTGTGCAGTAAGCGGCTCTATGTTTCACTTTGGAATGTTGCGCCTTGATTTGAATGAAGAGATTCCAGTATGCCTATGCGGCAAAAGACTGTTGTTAGCTTTCTTAGCAGAGATGCCGCCGTCTGGTTTTTCAACAGTTAGATAAAAATAGAATTTTTTCATATAAATGATATTTCAGACGTTCTTCAAAATAAAAGTTTCTCAAACTGTATTAATAATAAATGTAGTGGTACAACGTTATAAAAGAAGAAAGCTATTTGCACAAAAAAAGAGTAAAACTGTCATAAGGAATTTTTTACGTTCACTCTGGGATGCCAATATCTATTTGAGATAAGACTAGATGGAAGGTAATTTTTTTGAACTTGTTGTAAATTCTGTACTTTATCAGCAACAAGTAGCATTGCTATCAAAGAACGTTTTATTATTGTTTCACACAAGGAAACCACAAGAACAAAAACAACAAAGTGGGTAAAAGCAGACGGTGAGTATCGAGAGAATGATTTACACATAAACAATGTACAGTAACACTATATATACAGATATATATGCAGTGAATTTCGCTAACTGCATTAGGAGAAGCCACCTAAGGCAATGGCTAAGCGAACGCCATTCTCCATTCTCATTACTAAGCGAACATTGTATTAATCAGGGAGTGAGGTGGATGGCATTAGGAAAACCGCTCTCGCGATGCAAAGATGGCAATTTTCACCTGCTCTGTAGAACTTTTATCAGAATTAGCCGCCTACTGACACTTCCATATTTATTTTTAGGCATGCTGTAATAAATTAAATATAAATATGTAATAACCACACTTTCAAATTTTTCATTTAACATTGCAAGCAGTGAGTACCGTAATACACTGCTTAAAGCGCGTTGTCAATTCCACAAAAAAGAGCGTTAAGCCAAACAGCTTTGTACGGAGGAAATTTTAGCATGTGCTAAGTGTACATCAGTTTCAACGAAAGTCAGAAAATATACAACAAAATTTATTTGAAATATTTATAACAATGTTGACACACTTTATTGTTGATATAAATCATTGTGATGATAGTCCAGCCTTTGATTGCTCAAATTTACATTTCTTGGTCATCAAACTGTCAAGCGTTAACTGTTCCTCCTTACGTTTTCACTTATGTAGAATTTAGTGATAAGAACATTGCATTTCAAGATCATATCGTCTTGCTTTGCAACTTCGCTAATCACCAGGTTTCTGTTAAATGAAATTGTCCATAATCTGTGTTATCTTCGTGATGCTGTTCTTAAGGTATTCTGCTGATGNAAATGGCGCCAATATTTTCGCTAAACACGGCGATGTCGAATGCCCATTGAAAGATAAGAATTTTCACTTCAACAGATATGTTTTCCAATATATCATCAGTCGCTCAATATCATAATAGTATTGTGTAACTGTTGTTGCCATTATGCTTACCATTCAAGAGTGAAGAATCTTAGAAATAAACAACGTATACGGTTTTCATGAAGACCCTGCAGTGTTCAATGTTCCCAAATGAATACATGATAAAAAACAAATTTCTAATTACCTTTTCATAATAATGTTCCATTTATATCTTAACCAACTCTCAAGGACTGTATCTGCAAAATTAAGTATTCCCCTCAGCTGGATCACAATTCGGTGACTAAAGAATTGATAAAAAAATTTCAACATACAGCATGGCTCATCAGCCGCTGTTTCAGTATTAGGGAAACACTTATTGCCTATTATCAATAACAGGCAATTTTCAACATTAAGCGTAACATATATATTAATGTTCATACAGATTGATCGACGCGGCTATTTTAAATCAGCTGACGTAAATAATAAATTTTGAAATTGCGCCTGCTCTACTTTCTTCCTATCCACTTTTATCTCATTTTGATTGCTTTCATGATCGTATCCATTACTGTCTTAAATAAAGAAATGATAAGCATGATGACTTCTATATTTTATAATATTGTTTTTTATACAAATAAATAAAAATAATTTTTGTAAATTATAGAAGAAGTACAAATGAAGCAAATAATTTTACCAAGAAGTGGGTTGCTGATTGCACTGTTGCCGGTGCAGTCGCTTGTGGTGAAATAGAAGCCAGTTTGAATCCTACTGTCACAGGGAAGTTTCAAAAATATTGCATAACTTCAGCAACGAGTGGCACAGCAATCGATGCATGGCCAACAGTATCCAACTGAAATCCCACATCATATTAATGTAGGATTACACTCGTCCCTGATTATCATAAAATGTGCCGGTTCTTACGCAGATGAAATCTTCGAATGTGTTTGGATTGTTGGTCTGATCATTCGTGATGGCTTCCGCTATGCAATGGAAATCCCTGGGTGATTTTTAATTTCACGGTGATCGATGAGCAACATGTATTCTTCGGTGTGGCTAATATCAATCTATTCTGATTATGTGTCTCATCTGCCACTNACGTTTTGCCAAAAATGCACCCATTCAGCAAGCATTTAAGAACTTTTAATTACAAATTGCTTGAACATCAGCTTTTTTGTGTGAAAAACAATTTCTTCAAATGCACATCACAATAAATGAATAAATAAGTAGACAAATGAATTATATTAATATTTATAATTACTGAAAATATACGGATCATGCTTGAACTGGCATAATTCTTACTGCACTTCTTAAATTGCGTAAATCTTGACGACGCATTAATTCATTGAATGACACTGTTATTATGAGAAAATATATGTTGCATAGCTTCTGCATCAAGTAACACAGCTATAGATGCACTGCTACAGTATCCAACTGAAATCACGCAGTCACGTACAATGAAACAAGAAACATATCCAAACAATATATGATGAATAAGCATTTACATATGCTCATCTTCTGATATATTGTCTTCTTTAACACCATGTTTTATAATACATTTATTTACGTCATTCGATGTGAACTCTAACTAAGCTGATGCTAAAACGATAAAACAAAACAAATAATTAATAATAAAGTTTTTGAGAAAGATAACAGTAAAATGTTGTTGAATTTACATTTTATATGAAATATCCAACAGAGTAATTTTGAAAGTTAGTAAACTTACCAAGTAATGGACAAATACGAGGTGTGATGCACTCGTGAAATCAATTTCAGTAAATATTGCTGACTGGCCATTGCTGTTGAGAAGGAATTATCTGACAATCATTTTGATGAAATTGGTACTTTTGAATTAAATGTTCAATAGACAGAGTAGAAAATTGCTGAAAATTAAAAACAACAATATTAATTAATTTATTCATTTATTTATTCAGTACAATTCAGTTTGAGCTCAAATTACTAAATTGCTGCTGCATTGGGATAATCAGATGCTTGAGCGGTCGCATATTCTAAAGCCAATATAAAAACAGAGAACATGACGTTGAGTCCTCAAATTATATTTTAATTATTCAAAGTTTTCTTTAATATAAGGCAGCATTGGGCAAAGTGACTTACAAAAAGCAGTACTGTTATTGCATTCTCCGCTTCAAAATATAGCTGAGTTGACTTTTCAAGTATATCAAAAACATCAAAATAACAAAACGCAAGAAGCAAAAGAACCGCATATATAAACTAAGCAAGTTAGATTTCTATAGCATTCTAAACACAATAGAGTCAAAGTATTCCACATATAAATCACTTTTTGAAATTGCTGTTCACGAGCTCTTTAACAACCACAATACAGACAAATACTTGCAAACTTAGTAGAAAATTCACCATATTCTGAAAATTATCGCTTAATTGAAAGTCTTAAATTTCTGATAAAGTTATTACCTTTAGCTGTTGCTTTATTAGTGTTTCTAGTAGAAACTATTTCGCATCTGTTTGCCTCCTTCAGAAGAACATCTAATACGTTTTTCACTGTCTGTATAAACATTTACTTTTCACTTTCCTCAAAGTATTGAAGAAGCATACATCTATTGCAATATCATCATTCAAACGCTTTACAAATTCTTCTTTGAACGCGGTGGTAGACATATATTCTTTGAATATCTGAAAATTCTACTCTTTTCAGCGGTATATCTTGTACAGTTAGAAAACTGCTTGATTCAACTTGAAAATTAGTTGTCTTTTTCAAGTCCATTATATTCTGCACAACGGCGTACATTGACAACTTTTACAGAAAGATTTGCTCTTTCTGACTTTGCTTTTTTTGCCGTTAGCACGCTGCAAGCTTTTGCCGTAAGCATACAACATAAAACAAACAGCCTGTTATAACTATTATTCTTCTGGCCCAAGTTTCAATTGTGTTTAAATAGAAAAAACATTTCCCTTTAACAGAATAATTTTACTAAATTATCACTATACAAAACAGTTAACAGAATCCATGATTATTATTCCAAATTGTGCATATTATTTCTAACTTGTCATTTCCAAGTAAATCTTACACTTCATATTTTTACTTATTAAAGAGAAAGCAAAAATTCAACACACATCAAATCAATTATTCACTGTTCATTAATTGATTATTCAAATCAACATGCCATATCCATTGTATTTTCGAAAATGCTGACAAAGCAGAACAGAAAGCATAAAAAGAGTAAAATAAAAAGAATAATTATCACAGCTTTCTTTTTCAAGAACAGAGAAAGGCAAATCAATAAACAGCTTATTATTTACCATAAAAAGTTAAAAGTAATTCCTATTGCAATATCAGATATACTTTTCGAAAATCTGATATCAAAAGCATCACTCTACCGCATGATTGCAAATTGAACATGACATTCTTGATCAACAAGTATTGATTTTTCTGAACGACCATTTCGTAAAAGCTTTGAATTGCAATTTCAGCTGGATGCAATTGCAAAAAGTTTAGCAGTTCTGCATTTTCAATTGCATTTGCATTTCTTTCCATCAATGTTAAAAATAAAAAATACCAATCAAAAAATGATTAACACTTTCACCTGAAATATTTAATACATACGCATTGTAAAATCTGTTTATAGAAAAGGGAAATTAATTTATCATTGATATGAACTGTTTGCTTGCATGTAAGAAAACGAACTACTAAATATCAAACGTTAATTGTTTCTTATATTTAATATAAGTACATTAAAAAATTCTGATATTTGCTCACGTTTATTTTTTGATATTGAACAAACACAAAAACTAACAACTGAGCAAGGTAGAATGCTTTAACATAGCAAGAGAGGAACAATCAATGTAGTCAAGCACCCCTCACTCGACAAATTTCATTAAAGCTCTGAATATCAGGGACTCTTTTTCGAGCAGGAAGTAAATTTCCAACTTGTAGCAGCGGTTTAAGTATTTTTCAGACTTGAACAAACTCATGCTTCATAAACCACAGTTTAAGGAAAGGGACGTTGTGCCAAAAATACACACATTCAGCAAGCATTGAAGAAGTTTTAACTGCAAATTGCTCGAACATCTCCTTCCTTTTGTGAAAAATCAATTTTTTCAAATCCACAATACATTAAATGAATAAATAAGTAAACAAATGTATGCATATCATTACTGGAAAAGTATACACTATGCTTAAACATACTTAATTATTCCAGCACTTCTTAAATTGCATAAATCTCGACGAAGCATTAATTCGTTGAATGACACTGTTAATATTAACTGTGCAATACGAGAAATTAAATATTGCATTGCTTCAGCATCGAGTGCCACAGCCATCGGTGCAAGATGAATAGTGACCAACTGAAATCCCACATTATATTAATCTGCGATTACACTCGTTCCCGATTAAAATAAAGTATGCGGGTCCTTGCGGAGATGAAACCTTCGTGTCTGATTGGGCGACTGATCACATTGTCGTTGTCATTCGTGAGAGCTTCCGCTATGGAAAGGAAATCCTTGGTTGATTTTGAATTTCATAGTAATCGATGAGCGCCATGTATTCTTCCGTGTGGCTAATATCAATCTGTTCTGATTGTGCGTCTCATCTGCCACTGACTGAAACGGTTGTCATGGGTCACTTAGATGGAAATTGCCTAGACGGCGGTACCAGATCCAAACTAGAGTGCCGCCAAGAACTGTAGATCAGTGGCTGCGCGATTATACCTTTCCTTTTGGCGTTGGGCTTCTACGGTTAAATGTTCTTTCACGAATGTGTACAATAGTTGCATTTCACATGATAGCAAATAATGCAAATTATCAGTTAAATAGTTGCATTCATGTGTGGAACCGTGGACAGTGTGGAAATGGTTACAGCTTTATGTTTGAACATTAGTGTGAACGGTAAAGCTGCTGTGGACGCATGTTCCGCTGTTCGATCAGCATAAATTATTAACAGAAGAATATATCCAAATTTGACTGAAGTTAATACATTATACTGCTAAACACAGACAGCACACATAAAGATCAGAAACCAAAAAAATAAAATGCTGACCTGACACTGTTGAGGTATGAATCAAACTCAGTGCAGTAAATAGTCCAATCGATGCTTGTAGTTTAAACACATTTACGGTCAAACATTCGACACTTATTTTATGATGAGTAACACCAAAAGTGAACAACTAACCGAGTGCAGCAATGATAGCTCTCTTCTTCTGCGAATATTTATTTAACAAATGGCCCTCTCTCTGCAAACAGAGATTTATGTATAGAAAATCACCTCTGGATTTGAATGGCACGAAGTGCTTGCAGCAAATGGCCTTCAGCAGAGTACACCATCTTTTTGATGATGAAGTTGTGCAGTAAGCGGCTCTATGTTTCACTTTGGAATGTTGCGCCTTGATTTGAATGAAGAGATTCCAGTATGCCTATGCGGCAAAAGACTGTTGTTAGCTTTCTTAGCAGAGATGCCGCCGTCTGGTTTTTCAACAGTTAGATAAAAATAGAATTTTTTCATATAAATGATATTTCAGACGTTCTTCAAAATAAAAGTTTCTCAAACTGTATTAATAATAAATGTAGTGGTACAACGTTATAAAAGAAGAAAGCTATTTGCACAAAAAAAGAGTAAAACTGTCATAAGGAATTTTTTACGTTCACTCTGGGATGCCAATATCTATTTGAGATAAGACTAGATGGAAGGTAATTTTTTTGAACTTGTTGTAAATTCTGTACTTTATCAGCAACAAGTAGCATTGCTATCAAAGAACGTTTTATTATTGTTTCACACAAGGAAACCACAAGAACAAAAACAACAAAGTGGGTAAAAGCAGACGGTGAGTATCGAGAGAATGATTTACACATAAACAATGTACAGTAACACTATATATACAGATATATATGCAGTGAATTTCGCTAACTGCATTAGGAGAAGCCACCTAAGGCAATGGCTAAGCGAACGCCATTCTCCATTCTCATTACTAAGCGAACATTGTATTAATCAGGGAGTGAGGTGGATGGCATTAGGAAAACCGCTCTCGCGATGCAAAGATGGCAATTTTCACCTGCTCTGTAGAACTTTTATCAGAATTAGCCGCCTACTGACACTTCCATATTTATTTTTAGGCATGCTGTAATAAATTAAATATAAATATGTAATAACCACACTTTCAAATTTTTCATTTAACATTGCAAGCAGTGAGTACCGTAATACACTGCTTAAAGCGCGTTGTCAATTCCACAAAAAAGAGCGTTAAGCCAAACAGCTTTGTACGGAGGAAATTTTAGCATGTGCTAAGTGTACATCAGTTTCAACGAAAGTCAGAAAATATACAACAAAATTTATTTGAAATATTTATAACAATGTTGACACACTTTATTGTTGATATAAATCATTGTGATGATAGTCCAGCCTTTGATTGCTCGAATTCACATTTCTTGGTCATCAAACTGACAATCGTTAACTGTTCCTCCTTACGTTTTCACTTATGTAGAATTTAGTGATAAGAACATTGCATTTCAAGATCATATCGTCTTGCTTTGCAACTTTGCTAATCACCAGGTTTCTGTTAAATGAAATTGTCCATAATCTGTGTTATCTTCGTGATGCTGTTCTTAAGGTATTCTGCTGATGGTGCTGCTGCTGAAAGGTATATCCTCTTTGGAATCTACGAGTGATAGATTATTATAAGTGCAATGCTCTGCCAGTTGTTTCAAATCATCGTTGCTAAGGCCGCCGTTATGAGATATGGAGCACAGCTCTCCAAACATAAAGGACCGAACATATGAAATCATAAAGAAAATCTTTTGACAAGGGAGAAAATCAACGATTTTCGAAAATTGTTCGCCCCAACTGGGAACAAATTGAGGAGACTGAACGGCAGCGAAAAAAACAACTACTTATATAGGAATTAGTGTTAATTTATTTAGTGTAACATTTAAAGTGGACTTTAATCCAAACTTTGTGCAAATTTTATAAATTATTCCAACATTAAAGGTGCGCAAAAAAAATAAAATTTTTTCAGTTGAAAAATATGCATAAATTTATAAATAAATAAATTTTTATTTTTTTGAAATAACAATTTCATCAGTGCAAACTTACAAACAAGATATACAGTGCTTCAGCTGGAAGCTGCGAGGAGAATAATATAGATCAAGGTTCTTTTTCTCGCACAGTTGAAGTTCAATCAATCCAATCGAAGCATTTCGTAAAAATCTCCATGACATTAACCATCACGAATGAGAATAATTAATAAAAACATTATATTTTAATTTAAAAATCAAAACCTGCAACGTTGAACAATATGCTAAAATTTGATGGAAACACGTGCGAGTGAAATTATGAAAATTTCTCCCTTAAATCAAAAAGCAACATGTTTTCTTCCCAACGAGAACAACAAAATCACAAATTATACACATTTAAATAATAAACGACCAAAATAATTGTGCAAATACTTACTTCTTCAAGTGTTGAAATGACTTATATTGCTGTTTCAAATGACAAATTAAAATGCCACCAAGTTTCCACTTGCGTGCGTGCTAAAAGATGCTGATGAAGATATCCTTGTCTACATACGCAGAACAACCACCTGAACACGAAGCTTGTATGAATTTACAACTAAAATAAAAAAATATAACAACAACAGCAAAAAGATCAATTTTCGTCAATTTGATTGGAAGAAACTTGAAATTATACATTATTCAAAAATATATATGTGCGTGCGTGTGTGAAATTGATATAGAAGAAATGAAGAAAGATGAAATTTCTCAAACAACTGATGTACAATAATATTGAACGCTGTCCAACTTCATATAAAGCTTAATACTTGAAGATCAACATAATTACACTATCTATTAAAATAAATAAGTATTGCAAAAGTATTTCTAAAAAGAACAGCAAGAGCAAAATTATTTGCAAATTTTTTTATCAAGAAAATTTTAATTTCTTTAAAATAGTCAAAACACTCATATATATGCATTCAATCGAACAATACAGAAATTNCCTGTTCACAGAGTTGTTGCTTTTCTTGTTTTATTAAAATCAGGGGTAGCAAAAGTGGTCTATATCGAGCAATTGGGTTCATAGGGACTATCTACTTGGTCGATAGAGACTTATGGGTCGATAGTCGAAGAAGTCCAGGATCAAATATGAATTTTCTTCGTCTCATTAACGATGCCAAGTATTTAAGTGAAAAATATCATAGCAGTTAAATAAAAATTTATCAACTTCCTTTAACTTAATCATGAAGTTATTTGCATTATTATTCTCATGAATGCGGCCATTATAAGAACAATTTTTGAAACAGAAGACAGGGTAATTAAACGTGAAGGTGAAATGAATCTGATTGAGAATCAGTAAGGGTAAAAAGGGTAAGGATTACCTTATAATAATGAAATTTATTATCAACAATATTTATTTTATGAGCTTAAGGGTCGATGAGGCATGGAGGAATTAATAAGAGGCCGATAGTATAAAAGTTTGCCTATCCTTGATTTAAATAAAAGATACTACTATGGAATTTTGTTTAAAATAAGCATCTGTGGTTATACATTTTCTGTAAATTGAATTAAATTTGTTTTTCAATATCTAATGTAAAATGACTACTGGGTTGACAAAACATTCCAGTTGCAATTCTCATATTAAAAATGATAACCAAATGTTGAGCATTCGAGATCAAAAAGGATGTATTGCATTTTGAAACCATTTTACCAAACAAAGCTGATAGCAAAAAAAGTTACTTGCTGAATGTTGACCTGACTCATGATAATCTCTGTACAACCTTCTTTATTATAAAGCTAGTGAACAAGGTTAGCTTTGTTGCCATCGTAGAATGTATTTCATGTCGAATTATGAAATCGATCAATGACTCAGATAAACATTATTACTTAACATCTCATTGTTCTGTTTTTTCATCTTTTGGCTGTTCATTTGTTGCTTTTATATGTTTTGCAAAATGATGCAATTGGATAACAAACGTATTTTATTTGTAAAGAACATCAGTCAATTATATTTCAGCATAATCCACTTCTCAGTGCTCATCACAACCTTGTGCTATTTTCCGTGTCGTATGTTTCAGATATGTTTTCGAATGATGGGAATAAATAATGATGAATTTCAGTGGTATTTCAAAGAACCAAAATAAGCTAATACAAAAAAGAGATACTACACGCTCAAGTACACAAATCACAATGACAAAGATACAATCAATAGCTTAATGTACCACATTATTATTGTAATATTACAATCAATCCATTTTTAAATATGACATGTAGGGAAAAGAGAAAACTATTCATCATTGGAATCCCAAAGAAGCCACGTGGCTTCTTGCAAGTACCAATTACATACGCAGCAAATCGAAACGCATCGCATCAGTAGTGCAACCAATGGAACTCAGCAACATTCACAGTTTTAAATCATATTTCAGTCGGACCCTCCCTTTACTGATCCTTAACAGTGCTTATAATGATTTTGGAACAGTATCTCTTATTCAAGCAACATGCCTGCTGTTTGATGCATGGTAAACTGTCAGAAAGGAATGCATGAAATATTGCTTTGAGAAAGCGAAGTACATAAATGATATTTATTGCAACGATGAAAATGATTAACCACTGACGATGTGGCTCATGCATTCTCAGAATGACGGAAAGCAATTCTCAATTTGATGAAATTTCTGCACTTGATGACTATGGAGGTAGACACGCTGCTGTCAGTTCGTCCCATGTAGAAACAGTAGATGACATAGTAAATGCCATCCATTATGTCAAATAAGAGGACTGTAACGACATTGACGCGTATACATTAACTGTTGAAACTACACAGTTAAAAACGTACCCAAAGTTAATTCAATGCGTTGATCATCTGCAGCAATTTATCCAAGCTACAGATAGTTCTGATGAATCATTATTTAAAGCCAGCTCTGTCGTCAGACAATACATGAAACACCACAGACTGAAACTGCGTCAGACAACGTTGAAAGACAAAGTGAAGTCTATGAATAAACTTAACCACTTGCATATCTAACAATAAACTAAGTATATGTATGGAAATTCAATTATTACGACACTCAGTTAAAACGATTGAAATCACTGTCAACAATGCCCATGGTTGTAACCGAGTTTCATTGTATGTGCATTAAATTATTTGTCTGTAGCGCAAAACTCATTTTGAATGGTTAGGGAGCACATAAATTTTTTTTAATCATCTCGTATTTCGTATTCCAATTCCAATAATGCAAGCCCTTTTTTGTATACTTATGTGGTGAAGAATTCAATTGATAAATTTACTGCACAATAAATATTAAATGCAAAGCAGGAAATAACATAGAATGGGAAATGAAATGATAAATAAACAAACAGAATTCATTTCCAAGAATCCATTCATCTTTTATGAAATGAGAAATATTTTTTAATGTCAATTACATTTTGTTTTATTGCCATTAGAGAGCGTCTATTTTATAAGGCGGTAACAATCATTAATAATTATATGTACGCAGATAACCTGTTAAGATTGATTCAATTAATTTCAAAAAAAACATTACAGTCTTCACGGCATTGTGAAAAACCACAAAATTTTTATATAGAAACTATTAGTTTGTTTCATAGCTGTAAATTCGTATTTATTAAACGTTGAATGATCCAGAATCACATCAGAAATTGTCGAGTAGTTGTGAAATAAACGCAATTCAAAGTTGCTGAATTTAAAATATTAATACGTTGAGAACGTATCCTGCTTTTCCAAAAATCTCGAAAACTACTGAATTTCTAAATGGGTTGACATTTGTTTAATAACTCCGTTTACGATTTCAATCCAATTAAATTGATTCAATTTAGTCGAATTAATCGAATTAGTGAAATTCAAAATAACTGTTGAAATTCAAAATGTCATGACTTAAAGGCTGCGCCGTCTGGAACAAACGCCAAAGAGTTCTTAATAAGAACAATAATAATAAAATCTAATAGTGAAAAAAGGAATTTATTGTTCACTGTTCACTGCGTAAGTGTATTTCTTCAACACAAAAAATATTATACGGAAAAAAAGGAAAAATTATAAAAGAGAATGTGAGCAATAGCTTATGCAAATTCAGAACAAATGATAATATGAAACAACAAAATACATTTTATTACGAATCACATTTAGCTGAGGTGCACCGGTAAACACCCAACAACTATATTATAGACTGAACAAAAAAAATAGAATACGGGATTCTGGGATTTTCACTTTTACATAGACAACAGCGAAATTCAACGATTTCAGAATTTTGTAAGTATTGCATGTTACTGTACTTTCAACGTTTAATAGATCAAATCAAGTATGATAAAATAAAAAAAGATTAAATCATCATCAAAAGATATAACTGCGCACATTGTCGTCATAAAAGCCATCAAATACGGGACGAAAAATGGATTAAATGTTTCATGAATTATAAGCTCAACATACAAAAATTATATTCACATATAAGCAAAAATAAAGATAATTGCGCACAGAAAACGACAAATATATTCGTAGATTGCAAGCCGGTTTTTGGATAATTATGTGGTGAAAAATCCAATACATAAATTTACTACACAATATATATTAAATGCAAATTATAAAAAAGGGAATCATAAACAACAAAATAAATATATAAACAGAATTAATTCCCAGCAATCCATTATACTTTAACGAAACAAGAAAATGCCTTTTAATGTGATTTACATTTCGGTTTAGTGCAGTGGAAAACAACTAGGAATTACTTAATATTATAGCTCTGGTAAAGAAGATGCCCAAATTATTATATACACATGTCGACCATCCAAAAATCTGTACCATAAATAAGTTTTCACATAATGTGAAGTTTAAAAATAATAAAAAACTACAATATTCATGATATCGTAGAGTAATATACTAATTTGAAAGCGAGAAGTTTAAAAAGACACGCTGATCATACCTCAAAATATTTCAAACATTATTTACAAATTAATCAATATCAAAGGGAAGAACGAAAAAGAAAGCAATTGGTGCCAAAATATTGAAACAAAAATTAGTAAAAAAATATAACCACATCTGGAGTTAGATAATGATAAAGTGAAATGAAATTCAAACGTCCTAATGAAAAAGAATTCATTTTTATTTAGTAACATATGCCGGTTTATATTACAAAATTTCTACAATATATAAATTTTAATATAAATCAATCTCTCAATCAGATACAAAATGATTCACGCAACAACTTTTAGCCTAATGCAGACAAATTGGACTCNTTTTGTCTAGCTCAGTCAGTTGTGTCTAGCTTTATGCTCAATAGGACTCTGCTTCCTGCTTTATGATGTACATGTCGTTCATTCTAGTATTACTAATATTGCCATTGACATCTATGAAAAATATACCATGTTTCTAGTTCAGAATATTAGCAGGCAGAAAATTCCTGATGCACGTCGATATCTGATGTTTGATTCATCAGTTTTTGGTATGAGTCATTACAACAGGCAAGCAACTGCTGTTCCATGGAATGCGCACTAACAGTTGTTTCGCTCATCAGCTAGCTAAGAACTGTCAAATGCATAGCACTGAATTCAAAACGCAAGACCAACTGAAAATAAATTTGATGGTATTGAATACCATTTAAAATACCTTTTCAACATTTACTTTTCATTCCTCATTTTATCAATAATTGAAGATTCTCTTGTAATGTTCCTTTTGGTGCCAATGCTTTTTGTTGATGCACATAAAAGAAAGTTAATCACACACAACTGGAGCACAAATGCTGACATCAAAGAATGCGATGTCCGCAGCAATGTGCAGTATGAATTTGAAGCAGCTTTAGCAGCTTTTCTAATTGGTGCACTCCCGCATTCTTCCCGCTTTCAAAGTGCCATTCTTTTATCTATTCAAGTGCATAAATACTGTTCTAAAAATTGCAACCAACCGAGGTTTCGCTCATCAGATAAATAACATTTTAGCTATCAATTATATGAGATTCATGCATAAGAAGCGTTTCCATTTGTTAGGAATTGTTCTAATCAGTTGTTTAATGCGATTTTAATGCTATGAAAAAATCAAAAAGTGACAAATTCTCCACAGCTGCAGTTTTGAGTGAAAACTAGGATTGGCAACTGCTAATTTTTGTTTGCATCGAAATACTTTCCTCATTTTCTTGAACAGTTCTTTGAAAATGTTTCTGGTATGCAAAAGAATTTTATCTTTAAATTTTTCAATCTTTGCAATGTTTATTTTGCGCCTGTTCACAGAGTTGTTGCTTTTCTTGTTTTATTAAAATCAGGGGTAGCAAAAGTGGTCTATATCGAGCAATTGGGTTCATAGGGACTATCTACTTGGTCGATAGAGACTTATGGGTCGATAGTCGAAGAAGTCCAGGATCAAATATGAATTTTCTTCGTCTCATTAACGATGCCAAGTATTNTTTTCGAAAAACAAATTACCATAAACACATGAAGAACATCCCATTATTTGTATCATAAAGCTTTCTTCAAGTATCCGCAAGTTTTAAAATATGAAAAGAAAAAATAATAATTGTTATAGCCCCGCGTCCGTGGCTATTCCGTAAGGCTGATGCACAACAAACAAGAACAGGAACAGAGACAATAACGTTTACTAGCCAATATCAAGCGAAATAGTGAATACTAAACTGAAGAGAGTTCAATCCCTATTTTTATGTACTTTTCGTGAATGTTTACTGTAGATGTTCAGGTTCAGTGTATGGATGTTTCCGCCTGAGGTTCTATGCCATAACACCTCCCCCCAGTTCTTCAGATGCTTAGTCGATTGGGGGGCTTTCGGACACGATTTGATCGACGTAGCTTCTGAGGAACTTCATCCTGCTTCATGGTGGCGCTTCCATCTGGTTTATGTTCCCTGTCGTCTGTTTCTGATGTGGTCAAACTGCTTTCTGCGTGGACTGTCGCTTTAGAACTGTCCACACTTCCCTTATGTGGTGTGCTTGTTTGATCTTGGGAAATGTTCGGTGCTTCGATGTCCTGAACATTTTCATCAGCTGGGTTTGGCGAATTTCCTGCTGACAATGCTTCATCCAGTAACGAACCCACCTCATTCTCTTTTTCCTTCTGATCGTCAGCAGTCCCTGTGTTTTTGTGACGCATTTGGTTCGTATGCCGCTTCCATGTCATCCTTCCGACTTGAACAAACCACGTCACCTGTCCTCGCTGCCCGACTATTTCTCCTTCCCGCCATAATTTTCCATCACGCGTGTAATCGCGAACCATGACTGTTTCACCGATCTTGAATTGACGATCTGCACGGTTTCCTGAAGTGTTCTCCATTTTCCTCTTCTGTTCCTCCAGCTTCTCAATTCCCCTTGGAAACATGAGATCAAACACAGTTCTTATTCGTCTTTTCAGAAACATCTCAGACGGCGTTAACTTTGTACTCGGATGTGGAGTAATACGGTAAGTCATCAAAAATTCGCGCAGTCGATCCTTCTGCGGGCGACGATCATTTGTCGATTTCTTCAATGCTCGCTTGAAGGTGTCAATGAATCTTTCCACTTGACCATTCGACTGTGCATGGTACGGCGCTGATGTCACATGACGAATTCCGTTTTCTGCACAAAAAATTGTGAACTCAGTAGCCGTAAACTGCGTTCCGTTATCTGAAACGAGGACTTCTGGGAACCCAAACCGCGCGAAAACGGTCTTCAATGATTCGATGGTCTGCTCTGTTGTAATATGTGGCATGTGCAACACTTCTGGCCACTTTGAATGAGCATCCACCACAATCATGAACATTTTTCCGTTTACAGGTCCCGCGAAATCAACATGAATCCTTTTCCATGGCCTGTCAGCTACCTCCCATGGCTTGACTGCCACCTTTGCTGGATTCTTCTGTGCCGTAGCGCATCCTTCGCAGCTCTGCACTTTCATTTCAATGTCCTTGTTCATCGCCGGCCACCAACAAAATTGTCTTGCCATTGATACCATCCGCTCTCTGCCTGGATGTGTATCATGCAGTTTCATCAGCACTCTTGATCGCAATTTCATCGGAATTACCGTCCTTATTCCCCATAAGAGACACCCGTACGATACGCTCAGTTCAGTGCGTTTAATGAAATAACTGCGCAGCTCTTCTCTAGGGCATTTCTCAGGCCAGCCGGATAGAACAAATTGTTTCACTTGCTTAAGCACACTGTCTTTCTCAGTTGCTTCTGCAATCACTCTGGCGGTGACCGGTAACTCCGCCTGCAATTCCACAATCAATTGTTTCACTGATAATTCATCTTCAGCCTCTCGATGATCAAAATTTGCATCAAATAACTCGTCGCTTGACGAGGGAAGTCTGGACAAACAGTCAGCTTGACAAAAGCTTTTCGTGCTGCGATATTCAATATCAAACGAGTAATTCATTAGCGCAATTGCCCACCTTGTCAAACGGCATGCAGCCATTTGCGGTACGCCTTTCTTTGAACCGAATATTGAGACAAGAGGTTTGTGATCAGTTAATAATGTGAAGCGTCGTCCCCACAAATACTTGTGGAACTTCTTCACTCCGTATACAAGTGCCAGCGCCTCTTTTTCAATTTGTCCGTAGTTCCTTTGAGCAGCATTGAGCGTCTTTGAGGCATGAGCGATCACTTTAACAGTTCCATCGCTGAGCCTATGATATACGACAGCTCCAATGCCCTCATTTGATGCATCCGCTGCTAGCACAATGGGCCACTCTGGGTGATAGTGCGTGAGCAGGAGGGGTGAATTCAACAACCGTTTTACCCTTTCCACTGCTTTTGTGTGCTCTCCTGTCCAATTCCAGCGCGTGTCTTTCCTGAGTAACTGATTTAGAGGGCTACACAACTCCGCCAATTTGGGTACGAACTCAGTGTAATAGTTACACATACCGAGGAAAGACCGCAGTTTTGCAATGTTCGCGGGCAACGGCATATTAACAATAGCTGCCGTCTTCTTTGGGTCTGCTCGGATACCCATCGAACTGAGAATGTGACCCAGATACTCGACTTCCCTTTGGAAGAAGGTGCACTTCTCCTTGCGAATCCGCAATCCAAATTCCTTCAATCGGCCCAGAACTAACTTCAGCGTCCTCCGGTGCTCATCATCGGTTGCCCCCGTTAAGATGATATCATCCAAGTACGCTGCAACGTTAGGAATGCCTGCTAACATTGTATCCATTACCTTTTGGAAAATCGCTGGCGCGGAAGCCACACCGAATGGCAATCTGTTGTAGTGAAACAGTCCCTTGTGTGTATTGATAACCAGAATCTTCTTGGATTCCTCATCCAGCTCAACTTGTAAATACGCTTCTGATAAGTCCAATTTGGTGAATGTTTTCCCACCTCTCAATGCCTGGTAGAGATCTTCAGGCCTCGGAATTGGGTATGAGTCAACCATGAGTCGATCATTTAGTCCTGTGGAGAAGTCGGCGCATATTCGAATCTTACCATTCGGTTTTTTTACCGTGACGATAGGGGCAGCCCAAGCTGATCTGTCAATTGGGGTCAGCACACCCATGTCAACGTATCGCTTTAACTCTTTTTCCACTGCATCATGCATGGCGAATGCCAATGGAAAAGGTTTCCGAAATACTGGCACAACTCCATCCTTCAGCTCAACGTGTGCCTTTACCTTTGTACAATGCCCAAGGCCATCTTCGAACACTTCTGGAAATTCAACGCACACGTCCCTTTGTGTACGCGACTCAACTGCATTCACTTCCTTCTTATTTACAAGGAGAGAGCGAAGAGTTTCACCTGCTCCGAATGCGTTGATCCAATCCTGACCCATCACATTGGTCGCTCCGTTTTTGGCCACTCGCAACAATAGCTTTCTCGTACCTGTGTCACCTTCTACCGTCACCATCGTCTCCCCTTTTAGGTTCACCTCGTGCCCCGTGAAACTACGCAACATCACTGTTGCCCTTTTTAGTTTCGGGCTACCTATGCTCTTCCAGCATTCCGGCGTCACGATGGTAACTGCGGCTCCAGTGTCTAGCTCCATTCGAGTTGACTTACCGTTGATTTTAACGGTGACTTCAAAATTGTGTGCGCGTTCCTTAACGGCATAGATGCCATCCGCATATAACTTGTGATCTTTCCAGCTGTTCTGAGGTCGCTGTTTTTGAGACTTTCCTAGTTTCTGAGGGTGCTTACACCCTTTTGCCAGATGGCCTTGCTTCTCACACTTGAAGCACTTTGAGCCTTGGAACTTGCATTTCCTTGCAAAATGTCCTGCTTCTATACAGCAGTGACATACACCTGAAACGCCTTTGGGCTTTAAGCCCCTCGTTTCTTGGACTGCGTGACAATCTTGCATAGTAACGCTACTACTGCCACCATGAATTTCCTCGTACATCTCTAGAAAGCTCAGCGCTTCATCTAGCTTGATATTTTCCTTGGCTAACAACCTTAGCTTTATTTCCTCATTTTTCATGCCATTGATGAATTGTAGCACTAATGCTGCTTCCGTGTTAAACGTTTCGAAGTTGCAGTGACATGCGGCCTCGCGTAAACTATTAGCAAACTGCTTCGGGGTTTGATGATTTGACTGCGTGATGCGGAAAAAGTTCGCTCTTTCACGCATCAAAATTACTCGTCGTCCGTACAGCTCCTTCATCTTCGCCACACATTCATCATACGTAAAGCCATACGGTGTCGCTGGGAGACACGATCGTCGTAACTCCTCAAAAGCTTTAGGTGTTAACGACGCTAAGAGACAACTTCGCATCAAATTCGAGTCGCTGATGAAGTTTATCTCAAAATAACTGCGAAATTGCAGAATCCACGTGTCCCAGGATCCTTCTTGAGGATTGAAAGGACGATGTGCACCAATGGGAAATCTGGCAGTTCCCATCATTTGAGCCGACTCTGTGCTCTGCTGAGCAGACAACATCGTCTTTTGTTCTTCCATCTCTGCCAACTGCTCTTCGTGATCAGTTCAATACTGCTTTTTGACGATTCTCCGTGCGCTCACTTTTCACAAGCTCACTCGCAATTTCGTAACCTCGTCGCCAGTTGTTATAGCCCCGCGTCCGTGGCTATTCCGTAAGGCTGATGCACAACAAACAAGAACAGGAACAGAGACAATAACGTTTACTAGCCAATATCAAGCGAAATAGTGAATACTAAACTGAAGAGAGTTCAATCCCTATTTTTATATACTTTTCGTGAATGTTTACTGTAGATGTTCAGGTTCAGTGTATGGATGTTTCCGCCTGAGGTTCTATGCCATAACAATAATATTCATGATATCTTAGAGTAGAATGCTATCTCATATGCAAGAAGTTGAAAAAGACATGCTGATAATATTGAAAATGATATCAAAC
>JYDO01000235.1:0-42944 GCA_001447755.1 Trichinella papuae | reverse complement strand
GGTAAAGCGTACAAATCTCTCTGCTGTGCTATGAATTCTACGCTTAATTTTGAAAGCGCATTGTGATGCATTTATGAAAATGGCGATGATATGAAATGAATATTTGTATTATGGGTGCATGCATGATTTGTTTTGCATCTGTAGGAACAGTGCGTAACTGCTTTTTGGTTGTTTTTTTCGGTTTTCAAATTCAGGGATATATTATGTTATTGTAATACACTTTTATGTAATCAAATAAGCTTATCAAACATCGCTGACTTTAGAATTATCTATTTTTTAATATTGTGGTTGGTTATCTGTAAAATATCGCTAGAATGGCATCGGCCGTTGAAAGCCGTGCTCGCCTATGCTTTAGCGTTGCTTGGCGGAGGGAGCGGCCTTGAATTGACATTGCACGTATTAATTAACGTGGCATAGCGGCGTTAGCAATAGCGGAGGACGCGTTCGCTTGATTAACGTGGCCCTCGCCGGCCTTGGTAAAGCGTACAAATCTCTCTGCTGTGCTATGAATTCTACGCTTAATTTTGAAAGCGCATTGTGATGCATTTATGAAAATGGNCTCCGCTATTGCTAACGCCGCTATGCCACGTTAATTAATACGTGCAATGTCAATTCAAGGCCGCTCCCTCCGCCAAGCAACGCTAAAGCATAGGCGAGCACGGCTTTCAACGGCCGATGCCATTCAAGCGATATTTTACAGATAACCAACCACAATATTAAAAAATAGATAATTCTAAAGTCAGCAATGTGTGATAAGCTTATTTGATAACATAAAAGTGTATTACAATAACATAATATATCCCTGAATTTGAAAACCGAAAAAGCAACCAAAAAGCAGTACCGGACTGTTGAATGTATTGAAAAATATTAGTTGGGTAGAAAATGTTTGTAAAAGAAAGAATATGGTACGAAAAATTTCTTACCAATGATCAGACAGAATATATTATTATGGTGATCTGATTTTTGATCATAATTTCGTTCGCAGAGACAATGCTTGTGCAAACACAAATTCCAACTATATTTTACTAACCAACTGAGTAATAGGCTCAATCTGGTCGTTTTTAAATCGGTTCCAACTCAACATTATGCAAATTTTCAATGTTTGTTTTTCGTTCTGTTTTCTTCACAGTATTGCAAGAACGAATGCACCATCGTAGAATACTTTATTTCAGTTATGTTTTATTAGCTTAAAATCAGGCATCATGATTGAATTTGGAGCATGTTTCCCAACAGCAGCTTTCCTGTATTATAAGATGAGCGGTGTGGCAAATTTCAATGCAGGGCACTGATTTCAAAAGGACTGAATAATGTTCACTGAAATTTTGAAATGAGCAAGAATGCAATAAACTCATTTGTCGTTTACAATTAAAAATTGGATGAGAAATTTTTTGTCAGCTTATTCTATTAATTTTGAAATATAAGTTTTCAATTTTCTCGCCTGCAATGTTGCTCCTGATTTTTGATTTTGCGAGACAGCATTTTTGAACTTTCAAATTTTTCATTATGCAATTTCATTGAATGGCTGACCAGCCAGGTATACTATGCATATAAAATGACACATCTTTACTAATATTGGTTTACTTTATAAATTCGAAATTTGTTGTACTATTTATTTGTCAATTTTATAATTCCACGTGCTCTAACCAATTATTGGAAATTACTAGAAATTTAGATTCTGTGAAAGTAATTGATAATTTGTTAAATTAGTTTTCAATTATTGGTGATAGTTTTATTAATATTATTCAGTATAGAAAAGATAATTTAGTTCACCTTTCAACAGAAATTTCTTTCAGAATTTTAGAAAGCAAGTTTCTCGGCTCCCATACTGTCGGTTTTTGATCCTCAAGGTCTGACTTAATTACGGTTCAGTTTCATCAATTCATTGCAAAATCAATCAGTGATGAAACGCAGTCGACGGAGCAACTTTGCGTTGCAGAAACGCTCCATTCCATAAACAAAGAAGTTTTAATTTCAAAATTTCAATAGTTCTTTTAAAAGTAAACATTTAGATGATGTAGATTTTGATATAAATAAAAAAGCAAAACATGGCAGTTGAAACTTACCTTATTTTTATAAAATGCACATTTGAAAGCAGTTTTGTTTCAATGATTTGCAACATTCCATAAAGTGATTGAAGTGACGCTTCTTTTACTGTAGGTCGACATTTTATACAATACACGTAATTCACTAATATAAAATGACACCTGATGATCAAATTTTGTAACAATTATTTTCTTAATTTTCGAAGCAAGTTGGTGTTCATTTTTCAAATAAAGCCAGTTGTGAAAGTTCAGTACAAAAGTCAATAAAAAAATCTTTTCATACAATGCAGTTTTATTAATTCATCTGTTTTGGTCTTTCGTGAAAATTAATTGCATCAAGCAATTCAATCTGTACAGTTCGTCATCAAATGGAACTTATTATTTACCAGCTGAAATTTTTCAACAACAAATTGTTTATCCCTTTTTTTGTAATTTTCAAAAAAGAGCATTAAACAATATATATATATATATATACAATAATAGTTGTTGCTTATTTTTTGTTTGCTTGAAAAGCAACTCTGTGACAAATGTGATCGACGGTTGGTGGGCAATTGTTGAAAACAGCGTCAGATGAGATGCTCTGAGTAAACAGCGCTTCACGCCTGGACAAACAATTTCGACGCTCTCATAATGCTGTTCAAATTGAAATGCAAGAAGTTTGTACTAATTCAATTTTCCACATTAATTTAATTGAAACAGAAAAGAAGAACATCAAGAGAAAATGCACATTTAAGCAATGAAGCAGAAATCAATTTGAGAATAAAAAATTTCTTATATACATTTTATAATAATAATTTAAAAAAATGATTTTCAAATATCGTCGAGATTGAAGAGTGATGATTCATTGTTGACAGTGTAGCAGTGCACAACCAAGCAGCAATGGGATAAGCAGTGTGAATTAACTGAATCGATGACACATATGTATGTATATATATATTAAAAATTGGCCTAGTGGCTTATCAAGCAACGCTCCACTTCCGGTTGCGGATTGTGGACCGGAAATTGGTAAATTGAATTTTCTTGAAATCGTTCGCGATTTATAATTGCAAATTTCATCAATGAAAATTGCATTCAAAATTGATTGTGACCAGGAAAAAAATTTTCCCCCTTCTCACTTGCTTGCACGATGTCGAATGTCAGTGAATAAAATATTTAAACATTTTTTAAAGCAACCATAATAAAATCAATTTTTTGGGAGAAGTAATAAACAAAAAAATAAAATAAATTGTATTGCGTTTTTCAATTTCATTAACTTTTTTTTTAATTTTTAGTTTTGGAGAGGAAGTGCGCGGACGGGTGGAACAAAAAACGTAGACGAAGATTGCGTCACCTGTTTTGCTTGATCGAATGAAGCTTGCTTGTGCTTGTCCGTCCCCAAGCAAGCATCCGTCGTCCAAAACAGATCAATAACGTGTCGATCGATTTGCATTACAAAGCCTGCACAACAGAATCAGAAACAGACTCTGGATAATTCCAACACTGTGGAGAGATATACTGTTGAAAATGTGTGTGTGTTTCAATTCTCTGTCGATCAATTCAACTCAACTCAATACCAACTCTAAAAAATAATTATTTAACAAAATCAAAAGCAAACAAACAAACAAAATAATAAAATCAATTACTTTTTATTTTCAAAAAATAAAAATCCACCTTCGTGATCGTGTGCGTAGAAATCCGGTGAAGAAAATGGCCCCTATGAAGGTGTGTGTCCACACGGTTGACTGAGCATTCTCGTGAAGCCAGAAAGGGCAAATTTGCCATTTTGTGAAAACGTCGAATTGGAATCGATCAACACCAACAACAACGTCTGGCATTGTTGGAAATCGATAAAAATCCGACGCTAAAAACCGTCTGCCAAACCAAGCGCCAGACAATTTCATCTCACTAACTACTACTTTCATATTTGAGAAAGTGGAAAAAATTTTTTAAAATAAATTTCCAACTGTTCTTATAATTATACTCGACAAAGTGGAGGTACAAAAAATTTACTAAAATTTAAATAACAGCGAATACGGAACATGTTATTGCAGGAGTGTTTGGATCATGTAAAATTAGCAATGCGAAGAATGGCCGCATGAAATCAATAGAGACAATGAAGCCACGTCGACGACAACAAAACCAAGAAATCATAAACAGCAAGTTCAATAAATAATAGTAATACAATAAATACGCCTTTTTGCCCATGAAAAAGTTACATCTGAACAGAGCATAACGTCAGAAATTATGCATCTGAACACACATTTTGCACATCGAAACAAAAAATGCAGATTGCAATCAGTGGAAAACAACATTCAAAGAAAAAAAAATTGAACACATTAAGTTTTATAAACGAGTTACCGGAACGCCATTGATCAATTGAAAATCTACTTTAAATGTTTTTTTTTGTTTAATTGGACGTCGAAACCCAGACTGAAATAAAAAAAAGCAAATTAAATAAATGAATATGCACATAAATAAATATGCAGGGTGAAATGCAACTGAACAACGGGCAACTACCAACTATATACACTACAGACACAATTTTCAATATTACAAAATCACACACGGACAACTGAAAACACGTCAGTGTTACTACTTACCAGCCGTGTGTAATTTATTTCGTAGCCCACACTGGAAAATAAAAAATTAATTCAGTAAAACATTACACGACCAGAAAAAGAAAAACGAATCCCCTCACCCCAAGAGTGAAATGTAAAAGAAAGAAAAAATTAAATGAACAAAAAGTGAATACGTACCGACAATGATGATAATTATGATCAGCACAATGGCGCAAATGATAATTATCATCTAAAGTAGAAAAGAAAAAAAAAGAATTAATAATCAAATCAACCTGTCGAAAAGAAAATGAAAGTTGCTGTTTTGCTGTGAAATGCAAAGTTGAAGCACTTAATTAAACAAGAGCAAAGTGCATGACTGCAGTATGCGGTAAGCAAATTGAACAAATCTATTTCTCACCTTGCAATTCTTCCACCAATATTTACGCTTAAGCGTCGCTGCACTTTTTTCAAACTGCGAAGCACCCTCTTGCAACGCATCTGCAAAGAGTAAATTTGAAATAATATTGAAAACAAGTTCTCCTAGGGCGTTGTCAACGCCAACTGAATAAGGAAATTGAACCGACCGGCACGATCGTCCAACTGGGACAACTTGGCATCTCGTTCCAAAACCTTCTCCACGTTCACTTTCATGATGCCAACCACCTTGAACGAATGAATGGTGAAACAATTTTTTTGCTTTATTTTTTTTTTCAAAATGCACGCTATACAAATTTAAATATCAAAATACCTCGTCCACTTGCGCCTGAGTTTGTTGCAAGCGTTTACTCTGCGGACGACCCTGTGCCACAGCTTGACCATCGGTCACGCCAAAATTCGGTTGAGACCTGAAAATTTAACAACAAACAAATAAACAAGAACAAATGAATAATTTTCTGTTTGTTTGGATCGATTTACATTCAACAACGGTGAGCAACAAAATCAGCAGATTGCTAACATTGTTAAGCTAACTAACTATGTTCGACCAACGGAAACGTTGATCAAAAGAGAAAGTCAACAACTAATCCAAATTAGTAAACAACCTCGTAAAAATGAAAATCAAATTTCGAATCAACTGCAACTGGACGCTACATTTCCGAAATTATAGAGGAATATTGATTGAAGCGAACGAGGAAAACATTCAAAGAACCAACGACCATACTTACATGATGAACAAAGTAACGGCAACGAAATGCGAAATCAAAATATGAAAAAATGACGACGATGACCAAAGTTTCTGTTTCTCTTTTTACCAAGTTGACAACACACCAAGTGAATAAGGACACTCAGCAACACCAACTGCTTAAATACTGATTGGCAAGGACATTTACAACTGCTCAGCGAATCGTTCATACTGTAGTTTACCTAAATAAACAAAAACACCCATACTGTTTATCTTATTGAAAAATTTCAAATTTCATTGTAAACTTCAAAATTCACTTTATTATTATCATTTCACTGAATAATTATGTATTTCAGTTTTTATTTTGCAAAATGAAAGCAATCAACAAATGCAAACAAATAACATTTGACATTCAGCAATTGATAATCTTCTTAATATTGTACACAACATCTGATCGAGTTACGTATTTGGAAGCTTTCATTGAGAAAAGAATTGAAAATTATTAAACACTGCTGTACTTCGAACTGTTATTGTGAAAGAAAATTTTTTTTTTTTTATACATTCATTGGTTAATTTTTTAACAACATGAATCTATTTTCAATCAATTTCTTGTTTGAAACATCTGTGAAAAATAAATCAGCTAATCCAACAACAGTTCTCTGTACAAATGCTTTATCAATCGTACAAATATTGTCGTGTAATTTAACAAAAAATTTTTTTAAAAACGAGAAATTTTAATACTAGAATACTGTAAAAAATGAAACTTTTCACTGGTTCTTTTTTTTTTACTTTTACCCACATCTGATTACAATGTATATTTAAAAGTTTCAGTCAAATTATATTGCTGACTATATTGAACACAACATTTTAAAAAGTTACTTAAAATATGACACAAAACTTGTTATTATTTCATTAACAATAATGCAACAATGCAATACTACAGTAATACACAGTTAACAATGACAGATAATGAAAAATTATTTGTAAGAAAACACTGTGTAATATTTTTTAATTTATTATTCTAAGCATAAAAGTTAAATAAAATTATTAACAATATTCTAGCCTGAATGTCAACGCTTTGCAGTGTCATTGTTATATACATTACAGTATCTCCGTTACTAGGTTACCGGATTCTACCTAGCATTGGAGATTTCTATTGGATGCAAGCCGAAACTGATCGAATGCAACTTGATTTTTTACCACAGATGTTTTCTCTTTGTTCTTGCGATTTAATTTTTTATTTATTTTTAGGCCGATTATTTTTAATTCACAATTTTATTGAAGGTAATTACGGTAATAAACAACTTGAAGGTGTTTAATGTGATTTGGTATTGTTCAGACATATTTTATTTTTGTTTTTTTCTCATTTTTTTTATTTATTTCTTTTTATGTTTTAATTTATTTTTGAATATTTTATAATGTTTGGTTTTTTTTTCGTATTTATTCTTTTAATTTTGTGTTACCTGCTTTTTAATAATTCCTTCTCTTTTATTCCCACAGCATACTGTTATCTGATATATAAAAATTTTGCTAATGCTTTAGATATCAAACATGATAAGTAAGATGTTACTGGAAGATAGTTTATTTTTTCGGTGAGTCTTCAACAGCGAGTTGTCATAACTCAGCTTATTTGAATCTTTTCCTTTGTTTTAGTCTTCTTATCCCACGCGAATTAATAGGCAGTTCATCAGTTAAACATCGAACTCCAGGCGATTCTGGACCTCGTATATGTACAGAATGTCATATGTGGTTTGCAGAAGAAGATAGTTTTCTAGATCATGCAGAGTTGTGTTTGATGCGAACTATAAAGCGCACCTATGAAAACCTTTTTACCAAATACATAACTAAATCTGGTATGGACATTAGCTGCGTTTAAATGTTTAAAATTTGAAAACGGGAACAATAATGGCACTTTTCATTATGGTTTTGAACTGAGTTGTTAATTATTGCAGCAAATCATGAAACACATTTTAAAATATCTTTGCAGTTGTTTCCGTATATTTCTGAGCAAGTTTTATGAGTGCTCAAATTGACATAATTTTGTGTTTATGTAACTTTATTTAACTTTTACTTTAACTGACTTTATTTAGAAGGTCTATCTTCGATGAATGTAACGAGGGAACCTCCGAAACCCATAGTGAACCCTGTTCAGACACGATCTCTATCCCAATACAGGAAGACCACTTATAATGTAAGTTAATTTTATTTCATATTAATGCTGTTTTCTTTCTTGAATTTCTCATTTTACTAAAAAAAATGAAGTTCCAATTCGCTGGTGGTGTTTTTTTCTGCAATTCTGCTCTGCATTCATCTCTGTCAGCATGCGTAAGCGTGCAACTTTTTGATAGTGTTGATTGTCTATTTTTAGATTCGTTGGGACAATGAGAAGGAAAAAATTGCGCATTATACTCTAGTAAATGAATCTTTATATGTTCCATTTATTGCTTTATAATTTTTATGCAAAAATTCACGTATATATTTATTGTATTTTGAGCTGTAATATGCAAGTTTAATTTCACTCAGTTTTTTGCATTTGTAAGTTTGAAGTGTTATAGAATAAAGTGCACTTCTCTTTTCAGTTTTTGCCTGGCTTTATGCTTTTCTATTGAAAAATTATTTTTGAAGTAAAAAAAAGTTTTAAGGTTGCAGCATCACTAGTTCAAGTTTCTTTTGCCATTGTTTGTGAACAGAGATTTTCAGTTCAGTAGAAAGAAGCAATGAAAACCAAATGATGATCTGGTTTATGCTATAACACATTGCATGTGTCGAATTTTACAAATATAATTTGAATGTTTATTTGCTATAGGCGTGTATGTTTGTTGTTGCACGTCTCGCAATGTTTTTTTTGTTTTCCAACTTAAGCAAATAGTTGTGTATTTAATATGATTTTTATATAGTGAATTTTTCATTAATTAGAAAGCGAGGCTGGTGGGTATTTGAAAATTGATCCAGCTGTATTTTTAGCGTGAGACTCCAGGTAGAGGAGGAGATGCTGGTCCACCTGTATTAGAAGTAGCAGCACAACCTACTAAGAAATATAAACGCATGTTTCCAATTGGACCTGACGGAAAACAAGTCCGTCCCAAAATGAAATGTCCCTCTTGTGGACTTATACTTTACAGGTATGAGGATTTCTTTGTTTCGTTTAAGGGTTTTTGAAAATTTTTTAGATTTATGAATTTTTACGTTTAGGCATAACTTCAGCACTCACTTTCGCACACATACTGGTGAGTTGCCATTTGCATGCGAGTTTTGTGAAAAACGTTTTCGCACATCATCCGCTTTGGTTGTGCACATCCGGTGCCACACTGGTGACAAGCCCCACGGCTGCACAGAATGTTCATACCGTTGTTCAACGAAACGGAATCTGGATCGTCATTATTACAACAATCATATTCGTCGTAGTAGAAGAGCTTTGTTGCGCAATAGACAATTTATGTATGGTACGCGCAGACAAAGCGGAATTCCAGAAGAAGATTCACAATCGATGGGCGTGATGCCTCACGATGCGATGCTGCTGATGATGGATGGAGACAGCTTGAATGTTGGCGAAGTTGTAACCATTTCATCTGAACAAGAGATGATTGATCAGCAACAAGAATACGTCTACATTGATGAAGAAGATGTTAATAAATATCTTAACGATCAATAAGCACGCACATTCATTGTAAAACAAATCATGCAATATATAACATATATAACATATAACATATGAAATGCAATAACATAATGCAATATAACATTGTAATATAATGTAAAATGCACATAGGAATAACGTTTACTGTTCGGTTATTGTATGGATGTATGTATGTATGATGTTGTTGTTGTTGTTCAAATCAATCGATACTAGTTTGATGCTTAACGCTGAATTTATTATTTCATTGTAATCTATATGTTATCATATACGGATATGCTAACCGTAAGCCCTATTGTATTCAGCAAAATAGGTTAATCAATTATAGAAGCAATTGAAAATAAAATACCCCTGATTTTGATGCCACTTGTTATTGAAATGAAAAGTTGAAAGAAAAGAAAAATGATCAGTGTAACTTACTTTTTACACATGTACAGTACTTCTAACTGAATCAACACAAATAAAATTGAAAACAAAATGCTACTTTTTTTCCACAAAAACTACACTGTAGTAATGTAATATGCAGTAAAACGAAGTAGAACAAATAAAAATTGGCCGAATAAGGCGCGTAATTATTTCAATTTGTAAACTTGGCAAACAACCAACTTCTTACCTGAACAAACATGCGTACAAATTACTGTAAATTTTACTTACTGTTTTATTGTGCATCATTAAATGTGAGCTGAAAGAAAAAGAAAAAAAAAACAATGAAAATTTACTCAAACTCATCAAAGCTTAAAATAATGAAGAAAAAAAAAATAAGACAAAAAAAGAAAAGGAATTTCATGTAACCAACAATGTTGCGTTATTGTCACTTCCATCGTCGTGCCAGTGTTCAGCGTGTGGAGTCATGGTTAGAAGAATTCCAATGAGAACGCAGCCGACCATCATGGAAATGATTTTCAACAAGTTCGATTGATCATTTTCCAGCTCGTGGATGATAATTTCAAAAAATGTAATGTACAAAAATGTTCCAACCGACAGTGAAGAGAAAATCATGAACAATAAAACTAAACAAGAAAAAAAAATCTCACTCGAAATGAAATTATTAAAAAAATAAAATTATCGACAAAGTACAATAGATACAATAGAAGTTCTGTATTTTTTTACAAAGCAATGTAAATAGAAACAATTAAAACAAAAGATAAATATAACTACAGTATTTTTAGAAGTAAGTAATTAAATATTCACGTACATTTTAATTTTTCGTCAATTTCCGCCGTCTCAATGCCGATGCCAATACCAATACCGGCAGGACTTGCAATGCTGAAAAAGAATACACAGAAAAAGACGAACTTTTTGTTATTTCTGTGAGTTCTGATAAATTGCAAGCCGAGGCTGAAAGCGATGAGTATCTTGTGACTGATTACAGCAATAAACAAAGCCACCGTTGAAGTTTCTTTTGTCTGTATGCCAATACTGAGACCTGAAAATGATGTTGCTTTTAATGTTTTCAAAATCAAAATTCAATTTACCTTCTAATACTGAATGAAACGTGATCGACATAAGCAGCGTAAAAGAACGTATCCAGTGGATATGATCAACTGCCCTATCACGACTAGCGGTGCTGTATTTCTGCATTTGATGGTCAGGTTGATCCAACACAGATTCAGCTCTTTCAATGCCAGCTCCATTTCTGCTATCTTTTATACTTCTAAAATTTAAATAACAATTACTAATAACACACGAAAATGCAGCCAAGTTAGCAATTGTTTGTTATAAAGTTTATTCTGTGACAACATTGTCACGATAGTGTTGATGATTTGAAAAATTTAAATACACAACATTGATCAAGCACTTTATACTCTATTACTTATTTTCTGTTTATTAGAATAAAATATTATTTTTCGACATTAAATTCATCGGCACCACCGACCACTTTTCGCTCTCGGTAATGGCAACAATTAATTGACTTTATTAAAAAAAAAATAAACTTCATTTTTTTTTGATGCTATTCTAACAATGACAACTGGTAAATAGAGAATAACGTCATCGGGAATACACTTACGAACAATTTTCAACTTTGTCCGTGGAATTCTTTTTGCCAACACAAATAACAGTAACTTCTTCGAGCAGAAAAATGAAAAAGAAGCCTATACAGGCAACAATTTCACTCAACGGTATTTCGGGAAAATTGAAATCTTTCGCAATAAATTCAAACGCTTCTCTAAATACATGTAAATTTCATAATAATAATTTATCGATTGTCTTTTTTAAATATGATATACATTTTATGTGCATTGATGCAATTGACGATTCATAATTTGAAAAGCACCTATAACTTTCTTTTTTTAAATTTCTCTTCAAGTCAACATTATCAAGTTTGTTAATAAAATTTAAATTGACCCCCCCCCCACCATTTCATAATAATTTTTATTGTAAATTTTCATTGAAATTGGCAATTTTCCAATATTAGCGAAATTTTGAAATAGTAGAAAAAATTGTAAAGAACAAATTTTGGGCATTGTGCACGTTTGATCAAGCTTGCATGATTGTTTTCTGCTTGATTTCGAGCGCATTTTCAACGTTATCAATTTGAACCGAATGCGTGGTGCGTGAAAAGGGAATTGAACTGACGATTGAAGTGAAAAATTCTGGTTTCAATTTAATGAATCAGCTTAACCTAAATGAGCACAATCCAGTTGTACAAAATTGAAAATTTACACCGTTTCAACTGAAATAAAATGACCACCAGAAATGCTTTGCAAAGCTTTTTCACATTTGAATATCTCGAATTGATGAAAACAGTGTAGCATGAAAAAAAAATTCACGCATCAATGCAATTTCAATTTGCAAGCTTTGCAGCACAAATGATAATAACAAAAAATATATATATACAATATCTACATATGTTGAGAGAGAATAATTTGAAAATTGTTTAGTGATGTTAATTTTGTTTATTGAAATTATCTGCAAAAAACAATCGCTGTTGATTAGAAAACAGAGAGAGAGATGTCAGCCAGGTTATACCTGAATCGTTGTGACATTTTGCTAAAGATCGTGAACGTTGGTTTCAAAAAAAACAAAAGAGAAGTTGAAAAGCAGAGTTCAATTTGAACAACATTTGATGAATCAGCTCAAATGTAAAAGCAAAGAATTAGACAAATTATCACAGTAATACAAATGGTCACAGTATCTATCCTCATCATCAGTTCAAGGACAACATTGCTGAGGGCAAGATCCAATCACACACGCGCACACATACATTTCAACTTCCTGTGTGGACAAATTGGTAATGAGGTAATTTAATTGTTGAAAATTTTAAAAATCATTTCAACTTCCATTCTTATTTTTGATAAGATCAAATGCCAACTACACAGTATTATCACTATTCAAAGCAATCATACAAAATTATTTGTAATATAAAATGATACAAGTATGAAAATAATACTTTCTATAAAGTACTGCTTAATATTATTGACTTGAGATGAAAACAGTTGTCAATCAACAGTGTAAACTGCGTCTTTTTTTTTTTTTAGAACAAGGGGTTGTATCCAAAATACTTAAATGATTAACATTCGTTCGAAAATCAAACAGAATCAACAGAAAAAAAAGTCAAACTGAAAATTATCATTTCCGCGGATTACAAAAAGATAAACCCCATATTACACAACGATAAGCAGAAGAGTGTCAACAAAAGAAACAAGGAAACACTTATTTGACCATCGAGTGATAACGATACTATTTAAACTATTATTTATTAAATAAAATTGCATGATTATGAGAAGTTTGTTTTTTTTTTATTTTTTTAAAATTAAATTTGACATCACGTAATGATAGACAATAATTATAATGTTATAGATTTGTAAAGTTATAAAAATGTCCTACAGTATGGAGTGTGTAATAAATTACAGGATTTTGAATGAAGTACAGTAAATAAACACCCACAACATTCAATATCAAAATTAATCGAATACATATATACATAGATATTAAAAGATAAAATGTTGATTACAAAAACAAATTGCAATTTCCAGCTAACAACTGAACAAACTTACATGGGAAAGTGTTTCGCAAAAAGAACATACTATAAGTATAATTTCACAATTTAACAGCGCATCAATTGATTCAAAAATATAAAAACAGCAAAAATTAACAATAAATAAATCTGTTATGTAAAAATTATCATTTTTTGAATAACATCAGCTTTAAAACTTCATAATAGTATATTAATTGTACAGTTACAAATGATGATGCTCACATTTGATAAATACAAAATAGTGTAGTTATAAAAAAAAACAATTTATATTAGTTTTAATAAAACTGTCACGACGATTTTGTGTATTACGTTATCAAAGTATGGAATTTCAATAAAAAACCAGCTTATATGGTCATGTAACTGCACAATTATTATCAGCTATCAGTAGCACTTTCGAATGACATCATTGTTTGCCTATTGGTGATGAATATTACGAATTAGCATGGTGTTACAATTAACATAATTACATTATAACAATCAAGAATATATATATACAATTTTATAATTTCTTAATTAAACTATTACTTTTTAAGTATTGATCAAATATTTTTCAAATTGTAATTAATGTGTGACATTGGATAGCAGAAGCAACATTAAGTTGAAATGAAATTAAAACTGCAAATAAATCCAATTGCAATTGAATCTCTCAATATTTGTTGTTTGTGTTTGTCATTTCACATTGCTTTAATAAGAAGAATATTTCAAAGCAAACGTTTGTATTGTATTGTATTGTATTGTGAATTGAATTAAACACCAATTAAAAGTTGAAAAGTGAACTTACCTAGCTTCTGGCATAAGATGAAGAAAGCAAGTGCCAAAAAATATACCTCCACTTGCACAAGTGACTGCGCATATAATCGTCGATTGCCATTTATGATTGTAATTAAACCATTTCTTATCCACACAAGCGACCATCTACAAACAAAAATACATCACTTTTATTGAAGAAAAAAAGAAAAGAAAAAGATCCATGCATGCATGATGAACAAGACATCTATACTGACCAAAACGGGCAGAGATCCAAAAAACATTGTAATGATGGTCATCAACAGCAGAAGCAACATTTTCAATATCCAAAGTTCCATGTTGATCAAAGAGTAAAGTGACACAATAAAACAATTTGGTGGTACCTCAAAATGTTAAAATAAAACCTCACAGCAATTAGCAATAGAATGACAAATTCGTCTTTGTCAGTGTGTTGGGAAAAAATTAGGCTAGTTTGTAAAGTGATATTTTATAGAGTATGTGTTGACAGAATAAGGTCAGCACCAATGGTTGTCACTTTCGTATCAACCACTCCACCGATAAAATGGTTCTATTCTAAACAAAATAAGAGAAATGATAGCCTGGAAGAGAAGAAGTGGAACTGATGATGCAACTAATATATATATATATCCAATAACTGAGTACAGAAAACGGAACAAAAAAGTATATTAGAAAAAAAAACGATATATATATATATAGATAAATATATAATGAATGCGGATGTTGTTGTTTCAATCAAACAAGAAAACAATGTTTAAGATGAATAATTAAACTGTCATTCATGTATCATTTTACAATTTAAGACGCTTTTATCGTTGCGTCATGACTGCACCTACCGTTTACTGAATAAATACCTCAACCAGGAAATGCAAGATTACGACTAAGCTGCAATTGGTTGCAATTCGTTTCCAACACTTATTACAATGAGCTGTTCAAATTTAAACGTGCCATAATTGAGTTGAAAGTTCACTGAATAATAATTTTAAAGTACAAAGTTTAATTTAAACTAAAAATAAGAATAAACACTGCAATAGTTGATTTTAATGTTATTCTTTTTTTTTGGTTTCTGTTAATTTAATCAATAGAACAGTGAATGCTATTTGAACTTACCAGACGTGATGCAAACCAACTTTTGAATAAAATGAAGTTGCCGTTCCAAACAATTTGAATTGAATTTCGAGTACAATGTTATAGAATTTTACGTGATAAAAATAGTTGTCCAGCCAACCGGTCGGTATGCAGAGTTGCATGTATGAATGTATGGAGAGTTTCAAAGAATAAATTTTCTACATGAAAAAGTCCAGTATAATAAAAATTACAAGTTTCTGCTAAAAGTGCACTGCAGTTAAAATAGTGGACAAATTTTTATTTACTGTTTCTTGTTCGAAATTATTATCTGTTCTTCAGCTAGTTTTAATAACACTATTGGTGCACATGCCTGCTTGTAATAAAATAGTATATATCACATTTTCCACTGCAATTTTCATTTTGTTCACATCTAAAATAATTATATTTAGCAAATGATAAAAGAAAAATATAAATACCTTCTGCGAAGTAATAGTGTGGAGGCAATTTTGAAAAGCAAAGTTTGTTTAAATGATCGTCCAACGCGTTTAAGCTTTAAAATGATCATTAAACTTTCTTCACAAAAATGTCCATTTTCAAATATTTAAAGTAAATTTTTGAAGGAAAAAAAACAAACTAAATTACTGCTAACAAGAATCATTTTCAAGAAAGAAGACAAAGAAGAAGTTGAAGCATCAAATACACATTGAATAATTATTCATTATTATTCTTACTATACAAGCGGCAAAACATTGGTTCTACAAAATTGTTCAAATGATACTTCACATAGATGAATTTTAATTTTCAATTAAAGCAAACAATATCTAAAAACGGTGAAACTAATAAAATGATGGATATTGAAAGCCAAATTGTTGTATATTATGAAGTATCAATGAACTTTGCATATAAAGGACCAAGGTCCTCCATGTTAAAAATGCAAACATATTCCAAAAATTCCAATGCACCTTTCATGTTACCTAAAATGCAAGAAAGATAGAAAAATCATTCGTCAAAAAAAATGAAATAAAAAAAGTTGCGACGCTTTTTGATTTGATTAGCACATGTACAGCTAAAGTGAAAGTTAATGAAACAGAATCAACTGGTGTGAATAAAAGATAAAATTCAACACTCAATTAATTTACATAATTATTAAAATTATTCTAAACAAAAAAAAGTCCAATTGATGAATGATTAAATTTTGAGAAAAAAAAATTGAAATTAAACACAAAAAAGTTCATCGTAAACGAACCTCGAAACGGAACAGTGCTTCCCGGATTTTTCAACTCTTGTTCAAAGAGTTGGTCAATTTGTATGCTGGTAGGAAGAACAGTCTGCAACAATTGTTAAAAATGAATTATTAATAATCATAATCATAATCATAATCATTGTTTTGTTTTGTTTTTTTCAACAGAAAATTCTCACCGCCAAATAATCCCAGACGTTGACCAAAATGTTGAAAAAGTGAGACAATTCCAACTCTTTCTGAAGTCCCATTACGTAGCACAACGGGGGCGGCAGCATTTTTCCCTTAAAAACAAACAAAATCCCATTAGAACCATTCATTCAATCTCTGTTTTAAAAAAAAAGAATAAGAACACTTACTTTCATAAATAAATGCATTATCAATTGTAAACGCATCAGCAAACTATCCTCCAGTCTGGACTTTTTGGACAAACAGCCTTCCACTTCTGCGAGGCACATGTAAAACAACCCCTTCAGTATGGAAAAACAGTACCACAAGCAAGGATAAGCTGAAAATAAAATGCAAAAAATAAAGTTTATACAATAAATCTGAATTTAAAAAAAAATCCTTGTATTAATAATTTGAAAAAAAATCACGAGTCAGTTACCCTCAGATACAATCATCAACAAATTGAACAAGAATGGATATTTCTGAAGTTCCTTCTTATATGCAACATAACTGAAATAAAAGAGAAAAAAAGTTGAACAATAATTTTTCAGATAATAATAATAATAATAATAATAATAAGAGTAGAACATTTCAATGTCAAGGCAAACGTATTCGTATCTCGTCGGAAAACGGTTGCTATTTGGAAATCTTTCACCACGCCAACAAACAGACAAATTTTTCGCCAATTGTCTGCAAGCTATCAAGCTATATTTAATTCCCACATTTTTTCGTGCACTTTCTATACAAAGTCGATCAAACAGTCTGCACAGTTTGAAACTTTGTTGCGCATTCCAAAGCTACAACATTCAGGATAATAAATTAACATACAAAGTAAAAATCAGTAGTCAGAAAAAAAAAATATATATATATACATACCAAGGGTTTTGAACAAGCTATGGAACATCTTGCATCAGAAGATGGTATAAAAGATTTACGGTCCAACATGGACGGATTTCCTTTGTAATAATATTTCAACAGTTGTCCACGTATATTCAACATCGAAGCAGATTTGGCAATTTCTGCGTTCAGTTCTTTTTCCCCCAATGCAAACCTATCTTCTTCAGGTTTGACAGTGCGAATCAAAAGCGCAATAGCTACTATTCTGGTATAAAAATACTGACTTCGAACAAACATGCCAAAATACCGGCAAAGTTTATCGTATGATTCCATGACTGCACTATTGCCTGAATGAAATAAAAAATAAAAAATTAATATTTAATATATTAAATTTCAACCAAAATCAAAATTTACCAAAATGGCGAGTCAACAAAGTACAAACCGTCTCGCAGAGTTTTCGAATTATTTCAAATATCTCTACGGTGTTCAATATAGGTGGTCTTCCCAACAACAGCAGAATATCCATAGCCCATTTTCCATAATCTTGCAATGCCATGTTTATCAAACTCAACGCAAATTGAACATAATTCGTTAATATGGCTTTGCCAATTCTGAAATGAAAATCATAATAGATGACAAAGAAAAAATTCATTTGACAATCACTGCCTGCTACCTGGGTACGGTTGATCGACGATATCTTGCAAGCTTTTTGTCCACTTTCAACACTTTGCGCATGTTAGCAGCCCAACGTCTGCACATCACCTTTGCTGAGATTCTGCAGGAAAGAAATTGAAATTTTGTTTCAATCAAATTGCGGCGAGTTCTCATCAAAATTCTGATCGCTTCCTCGGCATTCTTTGGTACCATTTTGCAAAGTTTAAAGAACCCTTTCAACTGAATTAAACAAAAAAAAATGTTTAAAAAGCAACAACAACAACAATCGTTCAAATAGTGATAAACCTGATATGCGTGGGTTGCTGTGAACAGAATATAGTTCAAATATTCGCTCATTGCTACTGGACCCTTGACATAGCTGACACCAACTGCGGATTGTAGGAAAAATTTCCTCCTGCAAAAAAAAAGTTAAATACAATAACAATATTCAACATATTCTCAGGCGTTATACTGAGAGCGCTTTCTCGAAACCATGCCCAACAACACCGTCATAGGAGTAGAAATAGCCTTGTCCAACAATGTATACCGTGGAACACGCTTGTACAAAATTACACTTCTGAACATTCGTCTATAGCGACGGGCGTTGCTGTATCGACAATTGTGAAGTAGAATTTTATGCTTAAAAATAAAAGTAATTAATTTGAAAAAAATAATAACACAAAAACAGTGGACATTCATTCATTTACCGCCAAATAAAGACATCTCTTTCTGAACGATCTCATAGACGAATCATCCTCTAAAAATATGCACAAACAATACAATACAATATACATTGGTTTTATGTAAATTTTTTTTCCATCAATTGTCGAATACATTCTCAAAAGATATCAAATACACTCACTCCGATTTTTAGTGAAAGCATATTCCCAAAGGCTCGCCAAAACTGCTCTTCGATGTTGATTCTTAATAGACATTATCATACGGCAAAAAACATTCAAACGTCTAAAAATGAAAATAACAAGCAACATGAAATCAAATTTAAATAAGAAAAATAATTGTATACTTCGACTGGCCATAAAGTACAATTTGCGGAACATACGACAGACATTTTTCAGCACGGAACAACTGTTGGGGCAGTACTGAAAATTGATGCCGGTTAATTGAATTTTTAAAGTAAGCAAAAAAAAAAAGAAAAAGGAATTCAACGAACTACGCCTGTCTCCATAGAGAAATTGCGACACCAGAAAATTTGTAACACGAGAAGAGGAAACGCAAAGTCGAAACAAAAATGGAAATTCACGAGCTGGCTTATTTCCCTCTGACCACAAGCCTCTCTACAAAAGAGAAAACCACTAATGATCGTATATTGTGATGCTACTGCATGAGAATTGCAAAATACACATTTTCAACAAGTATTTCTCCAACAACATTAGCATCAAATAATAAATGCATTATGAAGAGAAAAACTTACGCTAAAATAGCGCACCACTTTACTTGCAACTTCAGCGTTGCAACTCTTCATAATGACACCATAAATTCTGGTGTTGCGCATGACAAACGGCATTCTTTCCCTGCAAAATTGTGCACAACGTTTCCTTGATGAATGCGATGAAAAGCGTCGCTTGTATTCTCTGACCATGTACCAAAAGTTCTCCACGTCAGTTTTAAATATATGATTGAACAACGCCAGTGGAAATCGAATCCTTTATAAATATAATAAATCAATGATGCATTGAAGAAGAAAAAGATGATGATGATGAATAAGAAAAACAAAAATTAGTAAGTCTACCCAGTGCCGCAGAGAATCCAAATGCAACAATGACCGTGCGACATGCCCACATCGTACAACATTGAGATGTACTTTTTTGTATCGACAGGCAAAAGTTCATGGAGACACCAGCTCAACAATTTGACTATCCATTTACCGGCAGTGCAATTCAAAAAAAAATTTATCACTTTGCTCCTGTTATTTGTGCGCAATGCCATACAAATACGTCGATAATTTCGCAGACTCATTTCCATGGACAACTTCAATGCCCACTAGAATTGCAAATATTCCACATCATACAAACTGACCTGAATTCCATTATACGGTAAAAATTTACCTTAAAAATTTCCGCAGCACCACGTTTGCTCTTTTTGACGATCACATTGTCAAGACTACAAATCAGCTTACCAATTGATTCCACTGTACGGCCACGTGCATAAGGGATGGCTGAAAACATTCTACTGTTCAGCAAATAGATACTGATCAATCAAACGAAATTCAATACCAAAGTGTATGCAATCAATTTGGAAAATATCGAAAAGCATATTTTCATGAAGCAAACTGGACAGAAAATCTAACACAGCAAGCCTATGATAAAAATAAAAAAAATTATTGTTAAAAGAATACGGAAATTAAAAAAAAAAGAACAAGAAAATAAAACACATTCATGTACATTTTGTGTATTGTAATTCACGTTACGGCTTGAATAATGTTCAATTCACTCGAAGCAGCATTCATATATTACATACGATATATACTGGAAAAAATACTGACTTTCAAAAACACTGAAAACAAGCACCCGGACACCATCAAAGCTACATGTTGTGCTGTATTGATAATTGTTAGACATTTGCTTTGCAACATAAACAATATAATACAATTATACTATCGACTGCATTTTCATACAAATATATTTAATCAAATATATATATAAATAATAAAGAAAGACACAAATTCTTAAGTTTAATCATAGTATCATCAGCTTAATCAATACTGAAAGAATGTTTATGTGATAGGAGCAGTGATAAGAAAGCAACAATTTTCAAAAGAAAACAAAGCCAAGTCGTGTTATTTTATCGATTAATACAATGCTCAGCGACATTTTAAAAATACTGCTTTTAAATTAGAAATGAAATCATGACAATTTGTATTTGTAAATTTAATACGCTCTGCGTTTTATAGCATCTGTGAAAAGTTTGAACTTTTAATCGATAGAACAAACTAAGAATTTCATTTAATGAAATTTTCTAACAAAAAGCTAAAAAAATTATAACCAGTTCTGAATAATGTTGCCGCAAACTGATACATACCTGTAAGAAATCAAATGTTCCATCAAGTACACTGTAGGCTGTACCATATCTCTTACGGAAATTGATGCCCAACGACTAGTGTAACCGTGAATATTCGGCATTGTGTTCGCAACGAATAAGAATCGTCTTATAATCTACGCAGAACAATGCAAATGCAAAACTATTATTATCAGTAATTCAACAGAGAACAAAGATAAACGTTACCCTCAACTCTCCTCTGCTATTCATTTCTGTTCAATTTTGCTAAATAAATATACATATAAAAAGATTAATAACAATGCAAACAAACTTTCTTCCATAAGTAATTGAAAATAAATAAAACTTAACTAACTTATTAACTATTAATTTACTTTTCCTAGTAACAACAACATATTTATTTTAATAATTTTTAATGCTAATATGTGACAAGAAACTTCAAAACAAAAAATCTGCATATTAAATCAGTATATATTATTCATCGTTACATCGTTTGATGAACATGTTATAGCTTTAGAAATGATAACCTAATCAATTTTAGCAAAGTATCTATACATGCTTTGTGATTAGTGAAAAATAAAACTGCCGTAATTAGTGTAGAATTTGCAACGAACATTTACTTATAAATGTCGCATCTGAATTATGTAAATTATGTTTAATTTAATATCTTAATTAAAAAATATAAGTTATGAAAACTTTTTTTTTCTACATTTAAAAACGTGAAAAAAGATTAATGATACTAATTACACGAAATTTCATAAAAACAGTAGCAAATGAAGATTTGAACAACTTTTCAGTTCACTATTATGAAAACATGATTTCTTTAATGTAGAAAACAGTGAAAATAATGGTTAAAAAACTGAATAAAATTAACACCTTTGAATCTAACTTAAAGTGAACTGTATTTATTTTCAGAAATAGATAATATATGCACTACGTTTCTGATATGTTGTAATCATTTGACAATTCTTCAATTTGTCAACATGTTCAATTCTGATCAAACATGAATCAAATCAATTTCTTTTCAATTAGAATCATATATGCATATTTAAATAGATGAAGCCTTATTTTTGTAAAAAAATTACTTACTTATGGGGAAAAGTCTGCGCGCTCACAAAAAAGCGAAAATATTAATGCAGTTACAGTTATTAAAAAATCAAGTTCATATTTCAAGTTAAAAGAATGGATTTTCAAAAAAAAAAGCATATTTTTTTTAATTTTTAGTTTCTTAATAAATCAAAATAATAGGTGAATAAAAATTTTAAAGTTAATTTTATTGATATAAATGCAACAACAGTGATTAACTTTTTAATCCTTTTTTTAATCATTATGCTGCAAAGTTTACCTTTAACTTATTTTACTGTATTTAAAAATTTTATCATCTATTTGAATCATATTACACTTGATAAATAATTTTTAATGAAATTTGCATTGAAAATAAAATTCGATTGTGTCATGGCTTAACGTTTACCTACATGTACAGAATTTCACGTTAAACAAGCAATGTGCTTTTATTCTTGCGCTATACTCTGTAAAATTCTTCAAATTTCATAATATTATATAACTTTTAAAATAACATACAAAATAGTGAAATGTATTTTATTTTTATAAGTTTTATACAAATAATGAACCTGAACAACAATTTGAAGTCTATTACTGAAGTGAATTTGAAATTTAAAATTATGAAGCTGATTTGTGCTGAACTAAGAATTTGCTTGTATAATATGCACTTCTGAATAGCGTAGCGTGAACAAAACTCAGGGTGATAGGAAAAAAGGCAATAAAATATCAAAATCTCAATTCAAGTTATCCAGTAAAGTAGGTTACAACTTTATTGAATTAATAGTTGACTCGTTGTTTGTATTAATGTGTCAAAATGAAATTAATGAAGATTATTCATATTTTTAATGTTATTACAATGCAAAAATGTTACAATAATGAACATAATAATATTTATTTTATAATTTCAGTTTTACTGTATTGAAATAAGACTTGGCAATCTTTAAAACATATTGTAGAATGACATATTATTAAGGTGCTTTAACTTTGCGTAGAAGCTGTTGTCAGATATGGAAGACATTAAAACTATACCGGTAATTTAGAATATTTGTTTTATTAGTTACTTATTTTGTCGTTTATAGGAAATGGTGCATACTCTATTAGAATACTACATGTACGACGATGCCATTGAAGCAGCAGAGTTTTTCCATTCAATTGGTAAATATTTTAAAAGTTTTTTTTTCTGAAAATTAGTTTTGAAACGTTTTCTCATATGCTGTAGCTTATTATCAGATTAGTCTGATTTAAATGGTTTGGGAACTTTGGCAGGCGGGAAATTAGTTTTGAACTTGTTCATTTTTCAAGAATTACTGAGCAGTATTTAATCAAGAAAGTTTTCCGTTTCCAATTGTCCTTGTAAATAATTCAGGAAGGCATATTTTCCAAACCACTTCCTCGACAGCAACCAAGCATTCGCTTATACTTTTTTGTTTTCTTTTAAGCTCGTTTTGTTCATTTTTTTTAACATTTAAGAGCGTCATTTTACTTGAAGTTGACATCAATTTTATCCATATTTTTCTGAACAGTTGCGGTTCTCTTAATTTATCCAGTTGCATCATTGTAAATTTATACTGGACTTTATGTGAAGATTTAATAGAATTTGAATTTGCAAGGGATATTTTGAAAATTAGTTTCTGAAACGTCATAACAAAGGCAACTGAATAAAATACATCAACTTCCGTGTTTCACTTTTCATACTAAGTTATTTCATTTTAATTAAATATGGTTTTCTTTTTTCTTACTGTATTTGAAACTAGCCTTACTTTTACGTTTAATACACGAATGTATTTCAATTTTTTTTTTTTGGTCTTTAATTCGTTTGAAAAAAAAAGACATGTAGCTGAACAAAAAAATTGTTGCTTAAAAAATTCACACATAGATTAAATGCTTCATTTATTTATTTTCAATCACGGTTAAAAGAGAAAAATTGTTTTATTCCAGAGAAAGCGGAAATATATACGATTAATAATAGATAGTAAATAAATTTTGAACTTGTTCAGCTTTCCTGTTTAGCGTGCATTTCCGTGTCCAGTTTCTGGATTTTATTCATTTGAAATTTGAAAGATGGTCCGTTGAAATTTTCACACTTGCTTATTTGTTTTGTTTTTTTGATGAACATTTACAGATAAAACTGAAGATGCACTGTTTTTGCTTGCATCTTGTTATGTACGGGCCGGCAGATTCGATATGGCAATCAACTTGATAAATAGTAAATTAATAACTTCGACCAGGTTGAAATATTTACTTGGTCGATGCTATTTCGCTAAGCAAGACAAATGGGACAAAGCGGTCGTTGCTTTTTCCCAAGTTGCAGGAGAGCCTGGTCTGATTGGTGCATTTGCAAGTTCCATGCTAGCTTTTATGCAATGGTAAGTTGATGATGTGCTGTGGATGTTGATGATGATGTTTTATTGTAATTTTTGCCTACATCAACAGCAACAGATCGCAGGCGATGTCGGCATTGAGCAATCACCGAAATGCGTTGAAGAAATGTCCATATTTGTTCACATCGCTTCGTGGCTTATTGCACTTGAGGCGTGATTTTCAGCCAATCAATTTTTTTCCTTCAATTAAGAAAGAACGCACCCGACTTGACGATTTGCAACTATTATGGAGAGCTGAAATGGTATTCATATATATATATATCTTTTTTTTGATTAACTTTCAAATGCGAACACTGTGCTGTGATTGTATTTTTTTTTTGTTCAGATTGGTCAAGATCCGTTGTTTGCGCAACGATTGAAACTGAGCACAATTCCATATTCAATGCTTATTCCTCGTTGTGAATTCGACGTTACTGATGAAGAAGAAGAAGACGATGAAAGTGAGATGGAATGTTCACCGCCGAAATATGTATCTCCATGGCGCCAGTTGAAGCCAGCAAATATTTGTTCCGGCAGACATGGTGGTAAAGGTAGAAAAAAACGACGTACTTCAACACGCAAGGTCCGATGCACTGTGGAACAGCTTGTTGATCCGTTGGTTGTGAAGAAGGTTGGTTTTTGAAATTTACCTTCAATTTGGTTTGTTTATTTGTGATTTGGTAATTTGTTGCACAATTTCAAGAATCCAAACAATGGAAAAGATGCCATTCAACCAACGGAAGATTTGAACATTGCAAATAATGACTTGCGATCGCAGAGTCCGTCGAAATTGAAAAAAGAAGCACAGAAGCCATTTGTGCTTGTCTGTTCTGAGCTGTCTACATTAATTAAGGCTTCTTTATCTGACGAGATGCGCAGAAATGTGATTGAAAATTGTGAAAAAAAGAAATTGCATTACGGTATTTTTGTTTCTTTTATTGTATTACTTTACGGATAATTATTGTACTTTTCTGCTAAATTATAATTATAATTGTAGACATCCGTCTCTTAGCTGAAACATATTGTCTGGTGATGGAAATTGAAGTTGCTTTGGCTAATTATCGTTTTGAAGAGGCTCACAACCGATATTACAAATTGCGACGTGAACTACGTATTTGTCCTGCGGCATTGCGAGCAGTTGCGAGAACATTTTTAGAAGAGACGAATTACAAAGAGGTTTCTTGTTATTTTTATAATATTTTACAATTTGTTGTTGTTGTTTTTTTGAATTTCTTCGCATATTTTTTTTTACTGTTACTAATTTTAGGCTGTTCGCTATTATGAATTGTACCATCGTGAGTATCCGCATTTAACGGATGATATGGATCATTACAGTACTGCATTGTGGTATTTGCGTCGAGAATCAAGCATTGCATTCTTGTGTTGTGACATGCTCAATACAGCCTATGATGATCCACATGTAATATTAATTTCATTTCAACAACTATTGCATTTTCAATTTTGTCTTTTGTCTTAAGACGTGGGCAGTGCTTGGAAATGCATGCAGTTTAAAGAAAAATCATGATTTGGCGGTTCAATGTCTTGAACGCGCATTACAAGTATGCATCGTTCCATTTTTTTTTCTTTTCATGTGATTTAAAGAGTGTTGTTTACTAACATTTGATTCATAAAACATGCTTTTTTTTCAATTTTAGTTAGATAAGCATTATTTCTATGGACACATACTGCTTGGTCACGAATGGACAGCTTTAGACGATACTGATCAAGCTGAATATTATTTCAAAGAAGCTTTGAGACTCCGTCCACGGCATCATTCTCCTTGGTTAACATTATTTGTTTTATCTTCGACTTAATAATTTTTTTTGTGCGTAATTTAAATGGATGTTGCAGGTTTTCCTTAGGTTATGTTGCCTTCAGATCGCATGACATGGAAAACGCCGAGGCATATTTGCTTCGTTCGTTGAGTCTCAATCCAAAATCTCCATCAATTGTTTGTTATTTGAGCTTAGTAAGAATTGTGTGATCATTATTATTATTATTACAGTTTCAGCAGTTGATAAGCTTGTTGAAGGTGTTGGAAGCTCGTGGTAGAAAACGAATGGCAGGACAAATGTTGAATTACACTTTGAAAATTGCACCGAACAATACATTTTGTCGTTTTACAAGAGCAGTGTTTTACATGTCTATGAGGAAATTCAAGATGGCTCAGAAAGAACTGATAGATTTGAAACGTATGATACCCCATGAACCGATAGTCTACTTTTTGCTTGGCAGAGTAAGGGGATCGGTTTTGTTATCTGTAGAATGCATCGAAATATTTTTCACATCACATAATTTAAAAAACAAAAAATCATTTTTATTCTGAAGGTTTACAAAGAAATGAACGAACCGCACTGTGCCATGGTGAATTTTGCACATGCTATAACGTTGGATCCGAATTTAGAACAGCTGCAAGTTATGGCTCAAAATGACTCAAGAGATAATCGATTTTCTATCATGAGTTTGGAAGGTATAATTCAGCCTTGCCGAAGCCGGTTTTAGCTATGCTATGTTGCTGATTTTGAAAATCAAATCACACATTTCCCACAGAACATCATCAATCAAACAGCATTTTCGGTAAATTCTGTGGTGCATTTTTTTTAATCATATTTGTTCCTTTTGTCCTATGTATTCATCATCGATGATATCTGTTATTTTAAACAGTGTCCTTAATTATGATTGTTCTTGTTCATTTTTTCTGTGATGATTTATTGACAAAAAGCTTTATGCGCGTCATAATGAATAAGCACAATTTTATCTATGGTATTTTTTCAAATGATATAAGTCTAAATTTTCCGTGTGATGATCATGATGATGATGATCAGACTTACTACTGTCTGATTGTTGACCTATGATCCAAGAGTCTTCATAGTCTTTGTATTCATAATCACGCATGCACGTTTGAAATGTTTTCCACCACCACCACCACCACCGACGACTGGACTGACTAACAGGAGACTACGAATCACACTATTTTATCGTTGACGGCACACATCATATCGTTGTTATCATTGGAACGGATGGAAAATACGTCGAAAAATTGACGGTCCTTCCCAGAAGCCGCTATAAAGATGAAATTATGAAAACAGTTTTTTTCTTTTTTTTTCTGAGAATGAAAACCGATTGAATATTAAAATTGAATTGACATACTTGACATGCAAACGCCAGTATATCTGCGGCATCAGCTTCGTCGCAACGTAGAAAAGCGTGTGACGTTCTTTGTTCTGATTGATAGGCAGTGTTTCTAGCAATTTGCCGTCGTAGCCAAATTCAGCTAACACAACCGTATTGCGACTTGTAATCAACGGACACGATGTGTAACCATTGTAAAGTATCTACAATTGACAGGAGTAAAATTTGAAAATTGTACACAACAATCCAATAGAACAAATGCAAAGCGCCTAGTCAACCTGCTTGTTAACGTCTTGATTGTTGATCAGGGCTCCAATTCGACGTCTCAACACTTTACCTTGGGAAGCTGTCAATGTGAATGTGAATGTGATTGTGAAGATTGGGATTGTGCAAATTGCATTCATTGATGATCATCGATCTGCAAGATCGTGACAAGAAATGAAGCTTACTTATGGCTGCTAAAGTTTTGGACGTGGGCAAATTTGCACAGTCACCAATGCCGAATATGTTCGGATATTTCTTGTGCTGCAACGTGTACGGATCGACGTTCAAATAGCCGGCAGAATCGACGAGTTCAGTGCACATGCGCAAATTGTCAGGTGCTGAGAACGGCGGTGCGACATGCAGAAAATCGTACTGAAAAAAAATTTTTAAGTATAGAACAGAATGGTGCAGAATTGTTGAAAATAAAAATACCGGAAAGTCTTGGATTTTTTCCGCATCTTCGTTTGAAGATTTCACTCTGAATTTGGCAATTCGATTTTTCCAGTCAACTTCGACGAGGTCGTGGAAATAGTTAACCTGTATGCCTTTGCGTTGGGCGACTTTTTCCATCGTCTTCGCGTACACTGGAACGCTGAACATCACGCCCAATGCGTTGTTGTACTGGACGTGGTACTGATCCCGTCGTCCGGTCTGTCAATGAATACGCAAACTTTAGATTTTAAGCTAACAGAGGGCGGCTGAGGGGTAGGGGGTGGGGGTTGTTGGGTGTGGCAGTTGCCAGGCCCCGGCTCAATTATACAAAACGATCATAAGCTCAGACGTACGTTTCGAAACATTTCTTCCGTCAAGTACATGATTTTCTGCGGCGCACCGGCACACTTGATCGGCGTGCTCGGAAACGTGAAAAGCGCGTTGCCCTTCTGCAAACGCTTGGCAGATTCGTACGTTTTCACCGACCCTTCACCGTAATAAATTGAACAAACGCCCGGTGTTTCCAATGCCTGTACCAATCCTTTGACCTGAAATTTGCATAAATAAATAAATAAATATGCAAATTTCTTTTGTTTTTTTTTTCTTTGAATGTTAAATTTACCATATCAAGTCTTGGCGTTATTCCCATCGCTACAACCAAATAATCGTATTTGATCTAAACATATGGACACACACACACACACACACGAATGCCGACGTGGAACGTTGAAAACAATGAACACTGGTCAAAATTTACCTCCTTTTCAGTCTGCGTTATAATGTAATTCTTTTCAGGAACAAACGTTTTCAAATGATCCGGGATCCAGGTGCAGTTTTTGTGAAATAAGTGGCCCATCGGTTTGCTCGCCTTGTCCAAGCGATTCAAACCACCTCCAACAAGAGTCCACAGAGGTTGGAAAGAATGCATCTGTAAAATTCCACTCTTTCATATCAATTATGATGGCTATGTTAATTGTGAAAATGTACGCATTGAAAAAGCAAAAAAAAACAAAGAAACAAACACTGATGAAAAAGATTTTTGATCAAATTGATCGATGTCATAAATCAATGAAACGTTCAATTGTACTGGTGTGCTTATACAGGTTTTACACTTTCTTTGTCCTAAAAATGTGTATCGTGTGCAACATTGACAGATTCAATCGAAATGTTTAAAATGGAAATAATTATAATTGTTTCCATTTGTTATGTAAATCCTGGTAAAATATTATTTTGAAAACTTCATCTCCAACTTTGCACCGAAAATGCATAATAATAATGGTGTGAAATTGACAGAAATTCCTTGGCATTTTCAAACAAGTGAATAGTTGTTTACACTGCGATAGCTGTACGTAAGCAAACATAATGAAGCACAAAATGGGTGTAAATAAAAAAATTTTTCCTGCCAACGCAACATCGTGCCTTACGTTAATGTGGAAAAGCTTACTTGACTGGATTCAACGACGCCAACTCTGCCAGGACCAAGTTTTCTGGAAAAATATGCCGACAACGCCATGCCAGCACTTCCGCCTCCAATTATAAGCAGTTGATAACTTTGTTTTGGATCGTCTATTTTACAATTGTGATTATTTGAAAAAAAAGTAAAATCAACGAGTCAACTGTACCGCATGTTTTGCACGTGGAGTAAAGTTTGTTCTGTAACGTGCACAGAGATGGATGAGGGTAAAAGCCGCTGAAATATTTCGGCACAACAGCACGTGTGAAAGGGAGCATTTTTCAGACAAAAGCTGAACAATAGAATGTGTTGAAGTATTCAATTGTTGCCAGTATACGACGAAAGCTTATGCTTCACTGAACTTGCGATCAAGCGATTCGAAACACCACTTTCGCTAGAAAGACAGAAACCAGTCAACGCGTGCGAACAGAAGAATAAAATTCTAACATCTGACTGCACGCTAATTGTAAACAAGCTACTGATGTGCATGTAACTGTGCTGACATGTAAATAGTGCAAAACTTTTCCGCATCAAATGCATTTGAACTTGATTAACTAAAGTCAAGTCCAAACGTAATTGAAACACGTCATTCTGAACGTCACAAACTTCATTGTTAAAATCGCAGAAAAAAAAACAAATAAAAAATGTTCAATAAAATTTATACTTGATTTCCTGTTGGCATACTGTAAAAGATTTTAAAGATAATTTTTTGCACTTTTTGGAATGTTTTGAAAATGATGCTTCGATAGAATTGAATCAATTTTGAAATTGTTTTGTTCTAAACTTATAGAAAACAAAGTCTGAACAGTAGTGTAGCTGTGTATGCATACAATTGAAATTACCAGAAAAATTGTCCAGTGGAAAGCACAACAGCATCGTGAACGTTCATTTATACGTCGGCATTGTTTTATGAGTCGACCTTGAAAAACTAGAACAGAGAAGCTTCCTTGTGAACGGGAAAAGTTTTTTGAAAAAAAAAGCATATATTTGAAAAATTGAAGATCAATCAGTCAGTTTGCTTTGAAGTTGTGCAAAATTGTTAGCGTGATAATTCCCGGAAGCAAAAAAAAACATTGTTTCCCGTCAGTTGTTTTCCGAAAAGCTGCGCAAAAGTGAACACTTGTTTGTTTGATGAATTGCAAATATTTCCCCAGCAGATGCGAAACTGTGTTGCATAATCGAATTTTCCAAGTGCAGGTTGTGAAAAGAAAAAGACCAAGGAACTTACTGGAAGCAATTTATCAAATTAATTTCGACTGTTTATTGCTGAGCGTTGATTAAAGTAATTGGAAATTTCTTTTGTTAAAGCTGCTAATCATTACTGTGCGATGAAAACTTCAATTTCCGACGAAACAATCGATAATTAATGTGGATAAAATTTATTGTTCCCAAAAACCGGGAATAAAATTTTAAAAATTAATCAAAAAAGAGAGATGTGTAAAAAAAAGATGGGAATATCACACAATTTCTTTGGTTAGAATGTCTTCAGGAACTTTTTCCAATGATAAGTGACGTTGATGATGGCACTTTTCCACGTTCAAGTGGCCAATCAGCGTTGCACAGCATGCGGAACGACCGTCCAAGCGTTCCGAGGCCAAATGATGAGGAACATTTTCCAAGCCATCGCTGCATGGCAACGCAATATCCCTGCCAGTGCCGAGCTTTGAACAACAAGTATCCGCGTTGCCAGGAGCGGGAGTTGGCATCAGCAAGCCAGCCTGACGTTGGTGAGCAGGGTCGAAATTGTCGCCGAAGAAAGTACCCTTGGGTGCGGTCGGTGATAACCAAGGCGCAGGCGTGGGCGGTCGAACTTGGTTGAGCTCGCATCTGATCAGAGAATGCATGCGCAGATGATGCTCAAGGAAAAGGTTCTCGGTGTTGACTTTGCCGCTGCTTCTCACGCTGAATGTTCGGTCGCCGACGACGGCAGCTCTGCGCTCTTTGCTGCAGGTCGTCCGTTCATTTTCTACTATAAGCAAATACAACTTACTGTCATCAAATCCAACACAAAGATTGTTAAATTTACAAATATTAATAATGAAATAATAAAACTGAAAACAAGAACAACGTGACAATATTCAATAGTGAATATCACATAACAATTCAGGCATTTCTTTTCTATTTTGTTACTTTCGTGCCAAAATTATTCGTTACATCGTTGTTGCATATAAAACCAACAAATAAAAACAAAATAGGCGCTAAATGGAATATTCAATCACGTTCAATTCCTACGAGGTGTACAAAACAATGGATGCAAAATATTCACGTGCTTACTTGAAGTGAAATTCCGAAAAGCCATCTTGTAGTAAATGAAAAAAAAAAGAAAAGCTGCTAAATTATACAGTAGCTGATGTTCTTCTCAATTTTATCACGAACTGATAAAAATTGTAACAAATTGTGCAAATGCATTGGCGTTGCAATCAATTTTGCATAAATTAATTCATCCGTGCAAAAGTGCCGACGGCAAACTTCTGCGTTCGCTTTAGGTTCCAATGCATTACTGTCACAATTTAATAGCATTTAGCATATTTATTGCCACAGAATTACGTGAAATTTAAATTAAAATGAAAACATACTAACTTAAATCAAATTTTGCACAATTAAACTAAAATATTGCAAAAAGAAAAACAATTTCATCACTAACTCGATTACAATAATTAATTCATTAGTTAATTTTCGTTCCGACCACTTCATAATAATTTTTAAATTAGTAAACTATTAAAAATATTTCATATTTCAGAATAATTTTAACATTATCGATACTTTTCATGTAGTACAGTATGAATAATTGAAATTAAGTACAAATAAAAAACAGATGCTAGGGCACTGTGCGATTCACGGTATTTTTAAATGCATTTTAATGTTTTGCTAGTTGTTTTGCATCCTTTTGTTTGTAATTCGTTAAATTATTTACTCATATTTGCTTTTCTCTACTGTAAAGTGTAATTTTCATTATTTTTCATCATTTCCAAAGAATTGCATTTACACTATTGCGTTTTCACGTGGCAGGCACAGCCTGACCATTAGAGAATATTAAACTCATCGCGTTTATCCATGTAATTAACATTTTCTACATTTGTTTGATTTGACTGTGTTTAAATTGCAATAACAAACAACAAGAAATAAGTAAACATTTAATCCCAGTTCCTATAAAAAGCACACTGTAGATGCAAATGTAAACCAACTGATTAATTAACAATTTATTCTAGTAGTAACAAAAAAAACAAATAATATATCTTCTACCTTTAATAAAACATTATTAAAGGATTACAATTCTTCTTTTCTAGGTTTTCCATTACGGTCCCATCCTTTCAATTCATCTGTAGCGTGACGAGCAATGTATTTGATGAAATCTTCCAAAGTACGACCGCCGGTATAGCTCTGCGGTTTGTCCTTGGCATTTCGTGGCACCCAATACAAAGTCGGAAATCTACAAAACATATATGTACATATGTGAACGAAAAATGATATAAAAAAAAATAAAAATAGCCAAAAGTACACACCCGTGAACCTCAAAATTATCGGGAATATCATTTGCAGTAGCGTCAATCTTCGCAATCAAAACATTTTCATTTTCCATCTAAAAAACAATACACATTGTACATTTTGCACCGCAAATCATTATTACTTACTTTTATACCGAGCTGATCATAAACCGGAGCTAAGTTTTTGCAATGGCCACACCAAGGTGCATAGAACTCGAGCAATATATCTTTGTCTTGTTTCATAAAATCGTCGAATGTTTTCGCTACAACAACCTATAAAACTTTCACCTTTAACCGCATGAAATCAACCTGATCTAATTTAAATTTAAACAGTAAGCAAGCTTTGCTAAACATAAAAAACGTTATATATCAACTTTAAAAAAAAGCGCATACACGTAAATGTTACATTACCTTGACCGGACTGTCATTTGTTTCAGGAATGGGTTCTGATTTGATGCTGGGTTCCAACTTTCCTGCCAAGAAGTTTTCCACAAAAGTTTTCAAGTTTTCAACACTGCAACCAAAAATAGGAATGAACAAAATGGAACGTTAAAAAATCAATGAACTCCGGTTAACAAACCTGAATTCATCTTTCATCACATATTTCCGTTTATCTTTGTCAAGGACAGCAACTATCATATTTTGCTTGTCTACATCGTCACTCAAACCAAAGCTTTCAATTTCTGCGGCAAATTCATCTTTGTTCGAAATGCAAAATGTCAGTTTGCGCTTGAACTCTTTCGCTACTTTCATTATTCGGTTACGAAAATAATTTGTACCTAAAAATTATCTTACTGTCAATGTTATGCAATTACTATTAAAAAGAAGACAAAACAAAATTCACCTTTTGGGTTACGCTCGTAATCAACATCGTAATAAGCAATCAATAATGGCTTAGCAAATGACGCAGCATTGTCAACTTGACGATGTCCACAAAGGCCGTATCTAAATAATCATATGTCAAATGTTTAAAAAATAAATTTTAAATTATTTATATACATTTCAGAGTTCAGGAATTTTTTGATACGATCTGAATCAAAATTGCCTTCGTAAACCACTTTGCTGTCTTCGAATTTGTTGTGATATTTCTTGGGCACAAAAACGATAATATCGCTACAAAAATATATATAGGTTAGCAAGTGTCAACCACTAAACGTGACCAAAGCGAAGCTCACTCGCTGACGCTGTGCTCTTTCAAAATCTCCTTGTCTGAGGTATGGCCAAAGCGGAATTTCGTTCTTTCCAAATCAGCCACTTTCAAGAAAGAATCTTTCAATTTTGATTCCTTTTCAAAAAAGCCTATAAATCAAAAATGTAACAAAATTGAAAGTTAACAAAGCAAAGCTGCTCACCAACTACGGTAAATTCCTTTGAGTCGATAAACTTTTTAAAATCATCAACTGTCTTCAACTCTTTTGAACTGGGTCCGACCATACCACCCATATGCTTGTAAATTCCATCTAAATTTTTTTTTAAATTAACAAAAAGGAGAAAAACATGAAGATTTCTCATTATATAACAGGAAACACTTCCACGTACTAGCTTCACGAGGACCATCGTAATCGCTCACATAGCTGCCTTTCCGGAAAATTTTCAAAGTTGGAAACCCACGCACGTTTTGCGTCTCGCAAAGAAATTTATTCGCATCGCAGTCAACCTTAATTAATAAGTGGTAAACAATTGATAAGGACAGTACAGGAACTAACTAACCTTAGCAAGAGGAACTGGAGTATCCGCATTTTTTAAAAGAGTAGCCGCTTTTTCGTATTCAGGAGCCAATCGTTTGCAATGACCGCACCTAACAATACAATCAAATGAATTACAAAGTTTTCCATAAACTTCACTAAGGCATATCAATGAGAGAAACAACTAACTGAGAATAATAAGCTAGCATCAATTAAACAACGATTTTGAATAGGAAACAGCAATTTTCCAAATCAAAACAATTATGTTCTAGAACCTTAAATAATGTAGAAAGGAAACAATGTTTAATTCCATATTATCCTTAAAACAAACAGATATACTGACAAAGGGAAAAAATCAATTGAAACTTTCTAAATGATAAAAACCTTGTAAAATCACAATGTAATTCTCATGTTTTAACTATGAACACAGTCAGACAAGTGAACATCATATCTTACCATGGAGCATAAAATTCGACCAAAATGAGATCATGCTGTTTTATTCGTTCATCAAAGGTGCTATCGGTGAATTCAAGAACGTCGCTAGCAAGAAGTCCATTGGAAAAAAGTAAACACAAAAAGCACGCCAAATACATCATTCAAACGGAGTACCAAACACGCACTCAAAAGACCACGTAGCAAAAGCAAGACCAAAGACAAAGTAATAAAAGAGAAACTAAAACTAAGCACAAATAAGACAGATTGAAAATTGCTGACATGGCATTTTCTGATTGGTCAACTAAAAGATGACTAGTTAGAAAATTTTGTTCCTGAATTTTATAATTACTATACACAGTATGACAATTTTTCAAACATTTAAAAATATATAATTAAATATGAAAATAATTTATATTCCAATTATGTGACGTTGTATAAATACAAGTTTTCATTAATTTGAATATTTTGATCATTTACATAAACATCAGTATACTCTGTAACTTACAAATTATTGAAACTGAGAATATAATAAAATTAAAAAAATAATAAATTCTAAATTAAAAAATCTTAAAATTCTATACTATTTCTCTGTGTGCTGTCTGTATAGTCAATCTATTGCATCATTTTCTTGGAAGATAATTACTAATACTCAGGAAAGCATATAAAAGTGGAGAAAATTTTCTGAAAAGATGATAGAAATGAACCGTTTTTATTGATAGAAATTATTATACATTATTAAATAATTCTATACTAATTTTTTTTATCAAGATGGCGAAATCAAACAACCGATGAGCATCAAAATGATAGGTGAACTTTGTGAAAATGACTTTACTACAATTTATAATTTTATAATAAATAAGCTTTTGATGCCTTCATAATTAAGAATTTGAACTTGCAGCTTTATTTGATTATATTTACTGTAATACTCTGACAACCATTACATTTTTGTGCGGATAACAAATGTTCTATTTTTGTAAAAATTTAAGCAAATTCATTAATACGGTGAAAACGAACGATTCCTATTATAATGACATTTTGTTTATAACGTAATTTCATTCAAATTTTACTATTTTACTATATTCAAGTGAAACTAAAAATTTTAACAAATCTGAAAAATAAATTGCCGCTGTTATTATAAGAAATATTTTTAATTGATATAGTTGATTTGAAAACTTTCAAGCGATTAAACGAAACCTGACAGCTGAGAGAATTTACGGAATTAATGTGCAATCTGATTAATCAATTCTAATTTTTGATTTCGACTCCAAATCTGCGTGGCTCTGCCTTCGTCATTCTTGTCGTCCTTCGTTTGTGCGGCGTTGTGTTTTTCCCTCCTCTCTTGCGCTGTTGCTGCTGATTAGAGCATGCTATGCTTCAAGCACTTCCATCAATTTTCAAACTTTAATACTATGCGATCATAATTATTAAATATTGCAAGACGATGCTGAGCTTCTGGAAACATGTAGAAGAAAGCTGTCTGGCTTGACCAAATACGATGCCCAAAAGTGGTTGAATTATTGCTCTGAATGCGTACGACCGGTGGCAGTGAAAATTATTAAGGCCAGGTAATTATTTTGTCATTAATATTTTAATATAAACTTTTATTCTTTTCGAATAGATTTTTTGCAAACCAATTTTCTCGCTTGCATGATATGAAATTTTTATGCTTTCGTCGGTACATACATGCTGGATATGTTGCCGTGAATGCAAATCCAATTGACCCACAATTAATATGGTTATTGGTTGACTTTCTTTTTGTTTCACTTAGTTGTGCTTGTTATTCTGCTCTGATAATAGGATGAACTTTACTGTAATACATCTTGCTTTCAAAATTTGGGTGATTTGAAAATCAATACTACAAATGCATGTCATGGAAGCATATTATCGAAAGTTATCAAATGCAAATTGAAAGCATGTAACCATAATAACTTTTTTTATAATTATATTGCATTGCATATAATGATGATTTTAAAATTCGGTTGACTTTCTTGCATGAACTATATGAACATAATTGCTTTAAATGTTAATTATACTACCATGTAGCGTTGAAGACAGTATGATTTAGTGACTCGCATGCTTTTTTGTAAATATATTCTGGGTCAATTTGAACCAATTATGCGATTGAAATGCAAATTAAAAATGACCGTTTTGCTCAATAATTAATAGAAGAGAGCATAAAACATTTTAGGGGCTATGTGAGTACTTTTTCTATTCTCTTGTGCTCGATTTCAAATAATTGTAAGTTGGATGCACCGATAAAACACACTTGAATTTCATTTGCACTTTCTAACAGTAATACCATAAAGTAAGACGAATGGATAATGAACCACAACAGCAAAGTAGCATTTATTTTGGTAAGTGCAATTTTTTAAGTGACTTTGAAATTGAATAAAAGTATATCTGAAAATACATATTGAATTAATAAGTGATAATTTAGTAACATTACTAAGTAATGCAGTGTGTATACGTTTTGAAATTTCACGTCTAGTTAAAGAGCATTTGCTCGGAATTATTTTATTTAGATGTTCAATAATTGCAGCAGTTTGCCAAAAGGGGATTAATGTAAGATATTATAATATTTTAGGCTGCGGTGAATCATATATTGAAATCGTTAATGTATAATTATCAAGAGATGGTTGAAAATTATTTTTATCAAAAAAGGTAATTTAGCATTGAAGTTCAGTGCAGTTTTATTCCAAGTCTTATAACGCTACATGAAGATTATTTATCAAATATGTAAATTAATATTTCATTAAATGGTTATTTTAGCAGTAACTGAGCGCGTGTTTGCTTTGCTGACGTGGCTTACTGCAGCGACAGATAACGTTCACTTAGTGAGCTTCATTTGGCTCGAATTGAACATTTGCCTTAACATTATAAAGACGGTCAGACATTCATGATGGAGATTACTGTTTTTTGTTTATTAAGTTTGTATTTTTAGAAAGTGATTCTTCACAATTTTGGACTGCACAAAAGCAAGATGGCCCAGAATTATGAAAAAGCTTTAAGTTTGGTGAGTTGCATTTTTATGGTTAGATCGTAATTGATTGAAAATATGGCGAAGTGAATATAGCGTCACCTCAACTTTTAAACTATTTATGTATGAGATGTATGTAATATATTTTAATATTTCACATTATTGGCCATTCTAATTTTTATTTTGTAAGTCAAATGTGAAGATGAGGTTTAAAATAATATTTAGAAAGGGAATGTAATTCAGCATTGATGCGGTTAAGCTAGTCTGAATAACGCAACGTAAAGGTTGTTTTTCAAATATGCAAATCAAGTTTTCCTGAAACGCTTGTGTTATCAGTAGCTTGTTTGCTTAGCTGACTGGGCAAGCAATAGTGCTAGATTACGGTCACTTAATGATATCAATTTGATGCAATTGTAGGCTAACGGTGTGCATTAACTGAACAATGCGTCAGTTTAATCATGCGAGCAGTTGGAACATATTTCTACAGTCTGTTTTATTTTTATTTCCAGTAAATGATTTATGATATTTAGTAGAAGCACACAGAAATAATAAGTTGCGTCTCACCGATGCGCTTTTTTAGTTTGATCATTAATAATGTAAGGTATAAATGAAAACAAATATTGAATCTTTTGCCTAGTAACATGAGGAGATACTGTGTGACTGAGAAGAGGTATAGTGTCTTCTATTTTTTTTTCAAATTTTACATCCAAGTTTATGAGCGGGTCTGTCGGCAGTTGTTTCTGATGTTGTATAATTAGTCTTGACCATTATAAATGAGATATATTTAAGTTGTTCTAGTATTTCAGATTACTGAGTATTTTAAATGGAAATTTCCATATAGCATTGTCAGGATGAGTCATGAAAAATAGTTCAGTTTTTAAAGGCGAAATCGAATAACTCTACGTCTGACTTGTTTGCCTTATACGTTGATCATTTTATCAGTAACAGTGCAGCTTCCTGTTTGCATGAATAATATCACTAACAATAGTCGCAGCTAACGTACATTTTTAAATCATTGTAGGTCGTTTTCACTAATTGGACAGTATTCAATTTTTTCCTTGCTTGTGTTACTTTCTTATTAAACTTTTGGCGATCATTTTGCGAACCTTGCGATTACTTTCAAACTGAACTTTACAATTAAATATATTTTTTGTAATATTTACCGTGTGTTAAAGAGAATCTTTTATTTAATATTTGGCATTTTTTAGATATGAAGAAGATTAAAGATGCGGATGACACGAAGAACAACTAAGAACGAAAGATAAGTGTAGTTCTGTGTGAATCTTCATTCTAGTGTTCTGGGCTAGGGATTTTTCTAAAGAGTGAAGTTATCCCTTAGTTTAATTAACTTTAGAGCAAACCTGTATGGTTGTGATTTGAATTAATGCAGTGTTTGGGCTTAGACGCAGCAAAATGGTTGTATGCAATTGATTTTATTGGGCACAATATTTTGAGATATTTATCTGTTTTCATTTGACATTTAGTTTTATTTGACGACATGCATTTTCAAATTGTCTTCAGAATAAATTCTTTTCATTTTTATTTATTAGTTTAAATTTTATGTTATGTTTATTTACAGTGTACCTGGTTTTATTTCAAAACTTCGAAAATAACCATTTTTTTGATTTTTTGTTTGCTTATTTATTTTGACGATAATTTGAAAACAAAGCGACTCATGATGCATAGCATACGAATGTGTAAACGCGTAACACATTGTAATAATTTATGCAGAAAGTATAAAAAATGAACCATGGACCCATGGGCAAGATGTAGACAAGAAGATATACGTCAGCAGTGGTCAGTTGAGATGAGTGAGCATTGGAACAGATTTCATTTTCTATTAGGTGTTTTACTGTTCTTATCTTTTTTAAATATTTATATTTTTGATGTTTTTTGAATACGTTGATTATTATTTTTCAAGTATTATATTCTTTCTCTATCGCATTACTTTTACATTACGTTAATGTGAATTATCACTGTTCTTGTAATTTTCTTTTATTTTTTGAAATATCGTCTCATTTCGGTTTCATTTTTTGTGAGGTTTCTACAATTACCATGCAGGTTTTTGTTGCCTGAAAGGTTCTTCATTACAAAGACATAATAAATAAAATTTGTAAGCTGAAGCTTTCCGCGCTGAAGAGGTGGGTGATACTTTGTTGTTTCGCTTGCCTTCGATGTGTGCTGAGCTGTGTTTTCCCGCTGCTTTCTGGCAACAGGAGATGTTGCGTTTTGCCTGTGCAATTGAGTGAGGAAGGTTTTGCGTTTTTCTTTGCTTTGGGGAATGGATATTTCACACACAGTGTCAAAGTTCAGGGGGAAGGGTGGTTTGTTGCTCCTTTCTTGAAGCCGTGAGGGTGATGGAGATTGCTCAGTTTTGTGAATTTTATAGAGGGGAAGGTAGGCTGCTTTTTTTGTCTGTTTACTTTTTGTATTTTGTAGACATTTTTTACTTGTAAAAAGTTCCTTTGGCTGCAATGGCGCCCCTCAGCAATGCTGTTCCATCCGCTGATCCTCACGCCAACTATTTAGGGCCACTGTTAGCTTCTCAACCTTGATGCCTTGTGCTTGCTAGGCAGATTTCCATTAGCGATTACGACCCGTAGCAGACCGTTCAACTCGATTCGCCCAATAAGTCGCCCGCACCAGGTGGTATTGTTGCCTCTGTGATTGATAATTATCACCGCTGGTGGTACTGTTCTCAATGCCAGGTGAATAACAAACTTGCTGTAATACCATACTCTCACTATTACTGTACTTTCTGAAGAACCCTCATATCATTGCATACTATTCATGTAAGTACAAATTTACGATATCTGTAGCAGCAACAGAGCGACATGAATTCGTCCAGATGCTAAGTTTCGTAGATGAATTAACTAAAAGAAGAAACAGAAAGGTAAGCAAACAACATATTCCATTGTTATGTCACTCTTGTTCATTCACATACTGAACAAACAGTAAACAAATAAAAATTTGCATGAGGCTTCTTTCAAGCAAGCAATAAACACGTGTTTAGGCTACATATGAACTTTGCATGACACTATCATTAATCACTATGGAGGTCTAGTAATTAAAAAAAGTCCAAATTTTGAATAAAAGTTTTTCGCCGTTTTTCACAAAACAACCAAGTCTATAATAGCTCACGAAATTTCGAAATTTTCGAGAATACTGTTTTTCTACAAAAATGCATTGAATGAATTTGAATCTATCAGAAGTCATTAGACAAGTATTGCTAACTTATCCACACTGTTGCTAGCTGCTTATTTCTCGAGATATCGCGGAAGACTTGGGTAACTATCCTATTTATTAAGATAGGCAATGCGCCAACTTTTGACGCCATTTATTCCACAACTACTGGACAGTTTCTAATGAAACTCTACATCACTATCACTATTATTCATCAATGTGAATAACTTACTATCTAAAATCGTAGAAATTTGGGAAAGAAGTATTCGCTCTATTTTCGCAAAACAGCCCACAAGTTTTTGAAATTTTGGAGAAAACCTTTTTTCCAAAAATGACTGGAATATCTTTCAATCCGTCAGAAATTATTAGAGAAGTACTACAAATATATGGGCACCGTTCTACATTGCGTATTTTTTGAGATATACCAGAAAAAGCAAAGTGAAAAATGTGATTTTAATGGTGTTGAAATAAAAAAAAATGGACATATATGTTCAATAAATATGCATATAAAATCATTTCATTAATTTTTAAAGTATAAAGTTCAATGTTGATATCAGTCTTGGTATCAAATGATGGCGAAATAGTGGTATCAAATGGCGGCATATCTCGACAGTAGAAAATAAAACACAAATGTCTTGCTTATATGACAACGTGAATCACGTATACCATACTGTGCTGGATTTTAGGGATCGGCAGTTTTACGCATATAAGCAGCCATAACAACTGTTAATACTCGGGTTGCGAGAAGAAACAGCGAATTTTCTTGAAAGTTTACTGGAAATGAATGCGGCCCGCCGTCCACTCACTTACATGGCATCCAGCACCTGTCTGAGAGAAGGTTGCTGACCCCTGTCATAGACGATGGAAAGATCTAGAAAATTAAAAATACAAGTGTTAAAATAAAAATCTGAAATGAATGAATGAACTAATAATAAATTAAAAACATTACCAACATTTTTCTCAATAAAGCAATGCTCAATTTTATTCTGTCAGTATCAACAAAAGGCATTAGTGCCACAAGGAATATCAGAAGTTGATCTTCGATTGTAGATAAAATGAGAAATGAAAACTAAATGTTGCAAAATGGTTATTTAAAATGAAATTCAAAACCGTCCAATTTATTTTTGTTTGGTGTTGCGTTTGAGTTCAGTGCTTTGCGTTCAAGAGTTATTAGATGATGGGCGAAATAAATCTTAGTGCACATTCTATTGAACAGTATATGCTTGTCTGTTGTTAAAGACTCATCACAAGAAACTGATGAATCAAATATCAGATATGGTCGTGAATCTGAAATTTTTTGCTTGCTGAAGTTCTGAACTGGAAACGGGCTAGATTTTTTATGCATGTCACTACCAGTAATACCAATACTAGAACAAACCAGATATACATCAGAATTAGGAAGCAAATTCCTATTGGG
>JYDO01000234.1:0-43267 GCA_001447755.1 Trichinella papuae | reverse complement strand
GTAAACTAAAATAGGATTTTAAGGATGCCGAAATAACAAGAAATATAAATTAGAAATATAACAATTGTTCCTATTGGAGTATTTTAATAATTTTTTCAACAGAATCACCAATGTTCTTCGCCAAAATGAGAGACTTATTTAAATAACAATTGTTCCTGAGTTTCATTTACGACCTACAGTAACTTTCAAGATTAAAATTTTTGTTCATTTAATGTTTTGATTGATTACACTTTAGAGATAAAAAATTATCCTCTAATTATCAGATTGGAACGGAATTTGCATGCAATATGCCAGTTTTTCTGTTCTATAAATGTAAAACGCCCAAACCGAAAATTTTATCAAATTTCTCAAAAAATCATCGATTGCGGGCCATTGAAAGTTTACATCCCTTTAAATGGAACACTTTTGCTTGTAATTATGCTCAAATTATTTCACAAAACGCCTAACTTTTTGAGAAAAATGGAATAAGGTTTACTGTACTTACCGGTGGATAACGCTAAAGAATGAAAAAAATACCCAGCATGAGCAGATTAATTTGACATGAATGGGCGATTTATTTTATTTCCTTGCATTTGAAATTAATTTTTACCCCCGGCTACTCCGCTTACTACTCATTATGCAAAATGCCATTTCATCATTGTTAATTAGCGAAATTAAATTAAAGTAGCCACACATTTGGTATCAATAAGAAGCTCAATGTGTAAAAAAGATGTTAATCGGGACGGCATTCCATGAAATGTCTGCCATTTAACAAAGAAAACACTCAGAATGCATGCTTTCTGATTCGCAGGTATTAATGAGTATTCAACGGCAATAATTTCACAAACACAATTCAACTGATCGTTAGAAAATATATGTATTAGTAAAACTCTATTCCATTAGATGTCAGAAATGCTTCAGGTGCGGAAATTGGCATTCTCTTGTTCGTTTGAAAGAAAATTTCTGATAGGCAATTTCCCAATGTATTAAGATAGGGAATACTCCAACTTTAAAGGCAATTCATTCCACATCTACTCTGCAGTTTGGGGCCAAATTCTGCAAAACACTATCATTTATCAATTTAAAAGTATGGGAATCAAAAAAAGACCAAATTGTGAAATATATTTTTCGCCGTTTTTCGCAAAACAAGCAAGTCTATAGCTCACAAAATTTCGAAATTTTCGAAGAAAACCTTTTTCTTCAAAACTGGACATAATGGATATTAATGGTTTCGCAACAATGTGAGAAATACAATGAACGTATCCGCACCGCTCATGGTTGCATATTCTTCGAGATATCTTGGAATGCGCATTCCGGTGTTATGCGTATTTCGATAAGCATCTGGCAACTTTGGAGGCCATTTATTCAAAGTATTTGTTCGACTCTATTACAACTTTTATTGAGAATTCAACATTAATCACAACAGTTAACAACTAGTTGCAGACAAACAATCGTTCACGACTATCTATTTCTAATTCCATTAACTGATCAAACGACGTCATTTGATTATTTAAAACTATGATTTACTTTAGTGGTGAATGATATAAAGATGTGAAAACACATTTCAATGGACTTTCCTGTTCTGTGAGTCCGCTTTTCTGGAATGTCTGTTAGTAGACCACTTCCTGATGGCACCATTTTCCGTGTGATGATGAGCTGGATGTCTGAAGAAGTGTTCATATACGATATTTTCTCTGATTCCGCAAACCAGACAGCTGCAGTTAAATGCCCATGCATGAAAGATTCAAACACCGTTGGTCACTTTACGATATAATTACGGACGCCTTCAAGTCCGATGAAAGCCTGAACCGGGAAGCTGTATATTAAGAATGAGTTGGAATTTTCAAAACACATTAGAGTGTGCTTCCGTGTTTTGAGATTCCAACCGTTCTGCAATGTCTGGTAGTAGACCACTTCCTGATGGCACCATTTTCCGTGTGATGATGAGCTGGATGTCTGAAGAAGTGTTCATATGACGATATTTTCTCTCATTCGCAAACCAGACAGCTGCAGTTAAATGCCCATGCATGAAAGATTCAAACACCGTTGGTCACTTTACGATATAATTACGGACGCCTTCAAGTCCGATGAAAGCCTGAACCGGGAAGCTGTACATTCAGAATGAGTTGGAATTTTCAAAACACATTAGAGTGCGCTTCCGTGTTTTGAGATTCCAACTGTTCTGCAATGTCTGGTAGTAGACCACTTCTTGATGGCACCATTTCCCGTGTGATGATGAGCTAGATGTCTGAAGAAGTGTTCATATGACGATATTTTCTCTCATTCACAAACCAGACAGCTGCAGTTAAATGCCCAGGCATGAAAGATTCAAACACCGTTGGTCACTTTACGATATAATTACGGACGCCTTCAAGTCCTGTAAAAGCCAGTACCGTGATGCTGTACATTCAGAATGAGTTGGAATTTTCAAAACACATTAGAGTGCGCTTCCGTGTTTTGAGATTCCAACTGTTCTGCAATGTCTGGTAGTAGACCACTTCCTGATGGCACCATTTTCCGTGTCATAATGAGCTGGATGTCTGAAGAAGTGTTCATGTGACGATGTTTTCACTGATTCCGCAAACCAGACAGCTGTAGTTAAATGCCCATGCATGAAAGATTCAAACATCGTTGGTCACTTTACGATGTAACTTTCAATGTTTTCTGCATCGGCAAGAGCGGGAATCTCCAAGCTGTGAATTCAGCTATGAACTTCTTGTTGCTATTGAATTTTTCTATTTCAAATCTTTGTCGATTGGCTTTATTGGTCAGTAGCTTGTTATTCGGTGAGTTTTCACCCAACCAACATTCCAATGCTACTTTTCCTGAAAATTTCATAAATTGTTTAATCGTTTTTTCCATCTCGTGATTTCATGGATGGTTGATGGAACAGCAGCATTATGATATGAGGCACCGCCTCTTGCGTCATCTTATTGTTGAGAATATCCAATGAGAGTACATGATTGATCAGCAGCTTTTTCAATGCTTGAGACACATTATTTCACCATTAAAATGGGTAGAATCTGCTGAATTTCTCAACCACTGCACTAACGACGCCTGTATTCAATGAACTGCTTGGGGAAAATGTCATAGTCTGATTCTTCAGCCTATCAAATAATTGCGCTGTAAATTCATAATAAAAGCTATCCTTGATGCTGAATAATAATCATGGAAGACGGCAAGAATAGTAACGAAAATGAAATTTACTTACCCAGCAAAGGACAAAATAGCTGGTGGTGAATGATCATGCAGGAGAAAATTAACAACTGCTTTAACATGTAACATCTACACAATCCAGTCAACACCAAAATGGTAAAAAACATCCATCTGCATACCAGTTTATCAACGATGCAACTGTACCGAGCCGCTTCCTTGGGCAGGCTCGTTCACTTCCTCAGCCGCGCTGTTAGCGCGTTCGTCGAAAAACGTCTACGAGCCGACATTGACCGGTGGGTTTCCATTTCTTTCTGTTTCACGCTTTCCTGATGGCATTATAACAATCAAACAACAGTTAGTGAGTATAATTTTTATTAGCAACCGCGAGCAAGGACCAACGACGATGCGCTACCGCAAGCTTCTCTGACCAACGACGAGCGAACTACACATACACAATCGCACTACCGTACTTCGTCTCTGATCTTCAAGTCTGAATCCTCTTACGGTAGCTTCACCTGTTCTCCGCCTCGTTGTCTGGACAAATAGAGTTGTTAGCTCGGTCCGCGTCCGCTACACAACAATTACACTAATCCCAAATTGGTAATAAAGTTTAAATATAAATGAGAACTTGAAATGATTGTTATTATTTCTAAATTTGAATGAAAACAAGAATCGACAATGTTTGTAATGGTAATACTAATAATAGTGAAAGGAACATGATAAATGATATTATTATTTCAATATTGAATGATGACGATGATAAAAAGGAAAATGACATTTCTTTTATCCTGATTTTTGAAACGTTTTCTAAATTTTTATTTTTAATTTGTGAACACATAAATTATTTACATTGCAGAAGTACACCGAAGCTCCATTTACCTGCGGTCAACGGTGACCAAAATTGCAACCACGTGTTAACGAACCGCGGCTTTAAAATGTTGATAAGTAGACATGTTTTAGCCAATTGCATGCATTGTTCCACATATACAAGAATCGTCTCTTTACCAATGCGCGAAAAATCAAAACGTGCGATAGAAATCTAGTTCTTTGGAAGCCAATCAGTTATTTGTAGCAATCGCGTTTTGTTTGTTTATTCAAGACGCCGAAACAAATTAAGTGTACTGTATGCGTCGTAAAAAGACGAGTAGGTATGATTTTTTCTTGATCCTATACACTACAGTTTTCCAAAAATATCAGCTTAACAAAGCACAGATTAAGCGAAACCGCAGGTTAACGGAATTTCTGTGTACGTTATACATTAAATGAAGAAAAAACATATGTATCGTGTTTTCCGTAGAGGTTGGGGGGGGGGGAGGGCTGGATGCACCTCCGCCTCAGGACTGTCCACCGAGTCACTGCAATGCGTTCTGACCTTGAGACCTCTTTCGCGATTCGACGAAGACATTCGGAATAATAAAGAGAAACAAACACAGCAAAATCTGTCAAAGTGTTTATTAGAACCTGCTACTGACAATCTCCATGATAAATCACACCACGGTCGACCACCAACCGAACACCACGCACCAACACCAACTCACTCACTCTTCATACCAAACCAACGACTGTAACCCTTCTGACAATCAAGTATTATAGCACTCTTTCTACCGATCGGTTCTTATTACGGTGGCGGCTCTTTTTCTGCTGTGCCTGGAATAGATTATGTTTAAGATTTCCTACCGCAAGGTACTGAGCACCTGGCCGTTTGTTACATACAGAAAAAAGAGCCATATATTAGAAATTTTGGAATTTAACTGCTCTGCTTTAACTTGAAATTTAACACGAACTATATTACTTTTTTACAGTATGGTCGATTGACATCTGGCAGTACAATACGATAGTATGACAATACGAATCATTATTTAGCAAATGTTTCCATAATTGTATAATACCGGGAAAGATAACGTATGAGATACATTTATTCTGTGCAAACTTAAACTATTGTACGTCCAATGTGTGTGTGTGTGTGTGTATGGATTATTCATTTTATTTTGTTTCAGCTTCGGTCAATATTTGCTTTCAAATTTCATTTTCAATGTTTCAGCATTTGTGGTTGGTTACAAATGGTTGATTAATATTTTCGTTCTCAGTTATTCAAAGCAAAGCATATTCTGATGAATGCGCGCACTTATTTTGCCATTTTCGTTGAATATTTGTTTTATGAATTATTTTGTCAAAATTTGACATTCTGAAATGCTGAACAGAGCTCTTGTCTTTCTATACAACAATGATGAATGGCTGTGAAAAATTTATTTTTAAAAAACGCCTGTTTTAATAACCTTTAAAATCAGACAAACAGCACAAAAGCAATATAATGGCCAAGCATTGGTTGGGATAAAAATGATTAATACGATTGCTGATAAACAGGATTGATCAGTATATATTTTAAGAATAAAATAGGCAACTTCCATACGTGCGCGAAAAGCAGAATCACCTGGTTCTAACTATAGATAACTTAGCAGAACGAAAAGCAATGAAAAAATTCTGTTCTTCTTTGTCAATGTTTCAACGAGGCTCGCCTGAATCGACGTGAATCTCATGCAATTCCAAGTCACCTTCAATACGCATTCCTTTCAAAGTATTTGGATCAATACGATGCGCAAATGCACACCAGTGAATATCGCCAAAATAAATCTGCAATAATTTAATACATTTTTTGCCAACATGTCCAAAAATTTGTTACACAGCTTACTTGGAATGCGTATCCTTCATTAGCAATCATCAAATCGAACATGTGATCTTTTTCCAATGGGAACTTTCCTTCGCGTTCTTCAGCTTGCCAACTGCCACCTATTCGACTGTTTCGTACAATGCACTAAATGAAAAAGTTTCCATTAATTCGACGTTGATGCCGTAGTGAATAATATAATAATCTAACCTTTTCATCAAAACGAACGTTTAAGTGCAGTGCAATGTCACAGTTTCCAGTCAGAATGTTCACGGCAAACCGTTTAGCCTTCTTCTCCGGTACGCCAGTTATGAACAACGTTTTACCAACTGGAAATCCGCCTTTTACGCATGCTTCATATGGCACAGGCTGAAACAAAAAAAAAAACAATATTTCCGTACGTCATTGACATGCAAACAGTTCCTTTTTTTAGCTTCTTGAATTTTATAACTGTTGAAATTATATTTTATGGAATTTAGTAAATTACAGTTTAAAAGTACAAATTCGTTTGTGTAGTGGTATAGTTTTTACTCTGAAGTAGAATTAAGTTTCAAATTTTAAAATCAAACTACCAAATACTTACATAATATTTTCCTGCCCATTTGACTTGATTCAATTCAATATCTCCAGTGATGCTGATGTAATTGATAGAAGTCAGCACTTGACGATAATCATATTCACAAAGTTCTTTTTGGTTCAAAAATATCTTAAATTATATGATAACAATAATAATATTAATAAACTCCATATTTAAATTACATACCTCAAATTTGCTATCGTGTGCACGAATTCTCAAATCAAACGCTTCGTTTTCCTTCAAAGAAATTTTCTTGCGCTCCTCCTTTCCCCACTGACTAAGGTACTGTGAATTCATCAGACAAACTTTGTCCTTGCGACGAAATCCCATATGAAAAGGGATATCATCTACATCCTTTGAACCAGTTTGCATGTTGACATCAAATCTGTAGTCAAAAAAGAAAACAACACATTTTTAATTTTATATGAAAATGATACGAAATATTTTGCATATTATCATACTTGTCACCCAAAAGCACTCCTCGAATGTGCAAAGATTGGCCTGGTTCAACCGGCTTATCTTCTAATCTGGACAGATACGGAACCATCTATAAAATTAGCAAATCAATTTACACGTTTTATTAATTGTCGGTCCTTTTTTCAACAATACAGCCCATTTAACAAAATGAACTATTAATGCCTTGAATTATTTTCAAAGTTGAAACTGAACTTTTCAGTTATAACATATATTAATTTGCCAAATTCGCAACTGGAATATTTCGTCCATGAAATTTACTCTGATGAATTTGCGTTGCAAATTAACGAAATGATTTTTCCATTGTATTGATTTGTACTTTTGTTCTTATAGCATTTTTGTCGTCAACCAAAGCTCAACAGCGAGTCTCAGTGCCACATTACATTGTTACAGTTCATTCAAGTCATGATAATGATGATGATGATTATTATTATTCGTTGATTTTTTGAAAAGGAAATTTAAAAATAAAGCGATGACAACACTAAATAAAAAAAATATCACCTATTTTGAAGAAATTTGAAATGATGTACTTTTGTTAGTTGAAATGAAATCTGACAAATTTAATTGATGCTCATGTTCATCAACAAATCTTGAAGAATGTTAAAATAAAAATACAACCACTTTTATTAAGGTTCAGCCAATCTAGAAAAATTGATCTATCAGCATTCGAAGCGAACTTTTGCCAGATGTCAATGTCGCTTCTAGAAAAAGTTGCTGCCTGCTTAGTTAACTAACGATGGAGGGAGAGATACAGAGAAAGAGAGAGAGAGAGAGAGAGGGAGAGAGGATGCAGTCACACACACGCATACTCTCGCTCACTCACTCATCAATAATATGGATTTTCTTGCTTCTTTTTGAAAAACAACAACATTATGTCATAATATTGTTCATTCTCTTGTTCATCACCTTCATCAGTAATTAAAAAAAAATAATTTTCTGACCTTGCTATTAAAATTGAAGCAACTGATTTTCGTGTTCAAAGATGAAACATTCATTACCATAAGCTTGACCAATAAATGCACGGTTTTGTTTAAATTTGAAAATTTTTTAAAAATCAATTCATTCCTCATGCTTGTGTTCACTTTTTTGTGCCAGTATTTATAAATAATTAGCTTTATTATTTGCTCGATGCGCATAACCTTCTCCTCCCCCTCTAATTGAATGCAACAGCAAAACGTTATTCTTGACGATGGATTGCTTAGTCGAAAATGAGAGAGATGTTTTATTCTTTTTTCATTTTATTGTTTTTTTTTCATTTTCAATATATGATGATTCGCGTTTTTCCATCAGACTTCAGCTGTAAAGAACAGAGATGCACATGCTAGTTGCTCGCTTGCAACGAGGCAGAATAATCCATAATTTTCAGACGCCATTGTGCAACAAAAGCTGCTTGCAGTACATACTGAGCAAAAGAACCTGCTTTTTGAATGAATGAAAATCAATAAATTTTTACCAACAAACGATGCAATTATTAGCTTCGTCAAAAATGGGACATTATTATTCTGGTAATTTGACAACACAACATGTTCAGGCAAATGGGAAATAAACTGGTCACCAACGACAGCAAGCAATTCTTTTTATTACAAAGTTGGTCATCATTTTCAATCGTCGAAGTTTTGCAGATTGAGAGAGTTATTTTTTTTCTCTATTTTCTTTTTATTTCGTTCCTCTCTCGCTCTCTCTCTACTTAATAAATTTCCAAATAGCAGCATCTGCTTGCAATTTCGCCGTTATATATTATATATATATAACAAGTCAAGAGAACTAGTGGCAGGCGCAAATAGTATTAATTATTGCACTGCCTGAACACGAGGGTTGTCAGAATGATTGTTTCAGTTCAGCTATTGAAAAACACAATGCTTGTTGAAAAATTGCATCTCCTCCTGGGAAGCGAAAATGCAAACCAATTTGCATCCTGATCAAATGTTAAACGTCAAAAGCAATTTCAGCTTTTGAGGCTTATTTTCCTCATGAAAGGAAAACAACAAGAAATGCATAGCCCAAAAAAAAGAAGATACAATCAACTTTATCTATCATAAGATGTTGAACAATAAATAAAATTAAATCGATGAATGATAACGCTTGTCTGTTTGTGAACACACTTATACTTTATTCTGTCAATTTGTGATTGTACAAAAATGTGCTTATCACTCATCATCGGTCATTTCGAGTTCATGATAACGTTCATCAATCAACACATCACAGATTATTTTTATCTATTATCAGAGAAGAAACTGCTGAAAAACAACGAACAAAAAAAGAATCCCAAACGTTTGTTGTTATTTCAAATATGCATTGATTCATTGGTAACTGTTTATTCGACGTATATTTTGAAGAAAATTTATTCAATCAATTTATTAAGAAAATTGCTCTCCACGCTATTGTTAATTATTCATTTTTGAAGAAACAAACAACGTCGTCCGTTTGGCATCGTCAATTGATGGAAAATTATTTTACTACTGCTGCGGATGCTGACGCCGTTTGAAACTCAGAACAACGAATACGACGTACGTCAATGTGTTGAAGAAGCACAGCAAAGGCCTTCAATTTTTGAAAGCAAACTCTGGCTGTAGCATTAAATACACTCGTCGAGCAGTTGGAATCTTGACGAAAAATCGACTAACTGCGCTTGCAATAGTTAACAATCTCAGGCAACTAGCAGGCTGAGTTGAGAAGCAGCAATGCAAGCTGTCCGTCTTTGGCATATTCAATCCCGACGGTATAGTTTCACATTTGCTTGAAGCAGAAACTAAAACTGCAAATTAACTAATACTTTTGCTCTACACTACAGGAAGCTTAATCTACAAAAGTGATGATGATGATGATGATGATGATGAGGATGAGGATATGCGTTTTCTTTTTTTTTTTTGCTCTGCGACCAGTGAAATTTCAATCAAAATAGCTAACAAAACAATAAAAAATGACTAAAATGCCAACAAAGGCAAGCCTGTCAGAATCCAAACCAATCCTGAGCTAATCGGCATATTATTATTATTATCATTTTATTGTTTTTTAATTTTGATTTTTATGGTTGTTTTCAGTTTTTAAATTGCTATTGCAAAAACAAGTTGAATAATTGAAATTTAACCAAAAAAAAACAACCGCTAAATTAAGCAGTGTGGAAACAGTTTTTGCCCGTTGCACGTTCCAAAAAGCTGTAAAAGAACAAGTTTGCCATGGTGGTTTGTTCTGGCATACAATGACCTATGCAAAACTGGAATGTCCATACTGTCAAATGTGTGACTAGCCGACAAATGGGCGTTCACCAATTTAAACACCACTACAAGAAGAATTTTACAGTCACAGAGCTCTTGCTAAGCAAGCAGCTGAAAGTAATTAAGTAAGTTTTCAACAGCAAAATGTCTTCTTCTTCTTATTCATTTGATGAAGCTGTCAACAGTGTTATTGTTGCCGGTTTGTTGTTGTTTGGAAAAATTATGAATTATGAAATGGAAATTTTGTACCAATTGTGATTTTAGTTTTGCAAAAAGTTTCTGTCTACATGTTTGACTTTTCAAAAGAGAATACTGTCGCGTCATATTGTAACGTAACGCAAATAATTGCATTGCTTTTACGCTGTTTGTGTATCTGTGTGTACACACACACAGAGAGAGGCGTATTACGTGAAAAATATTGAATAGCCAAGATGGAAAAAATGCTTACCAGAGTTTTCTTTTCATGTTCATCTTTCTCGTGAACCGAAGCCATGGCAGTAGAAGACAATAATCAATAATAATTGTTGCTCAGCGTTTGTGGGATTTTTTGTTTCTTTCACAAAACTGCGACCACTGCCTTTCAACAGCTCTGCAAACATGAAACCACAAAAAATGTTTATCAAAACAACAATGACAAATATTTAATAAGATTGAATAAATAGATCTCTGCCATTATTGGTGAAACAAAAGTCACAAGTGAAAAAAAAATTTGAAGAACCAATTGCTCTCAAGTGAGAAGAGATGATGAAAGTGAGAAGTTCAAAGTGAATAACAAGCAGCAAAGCAAGGCAGAGCAGAGCAAAGCAAAGCAAAGCAGAGCAGTGGAAGAGAACGAAACAGAGAAACCGACAACGTACGCCTTGGTGGAACGTAGAACTGAGTAGAACTGGCAAATTCAGATCACTTCATGCTAACCTGATCTGCATAGTGGCGCTGCAATCATAGATTGCACAATTTCGACCAATAAGCTCAAAGAATGAAGAAGATGATCAACGTAATTCGCCTGCGGAGGCAACAGCAGAGCTGTTTGTCAAAAAATTAATAATTCTGTAAACTAAACTGATTTGCAACTTTTCAACAATTCAAACATAAATCTGATAACAATTGTTAAAAATGGTAAATTTTTTCAAATATGAATCAATCACCTCCTGCTCTGACAGAGTATATCTAGTGCAAAAATTGATTTTACAAGCGCAAGATTATATATATATATATATGGTTATATGGTTATATGGCAGTTGCTTGCTTAAAATATAAAACCTGAAATTTGTTTAAAATTATTAAACGGTAATATTATCAAATGAAGCAACTGTTGAAAAATTGAACCAGTTTCAAAACGTGTATTCCTTCAACAAAGAAAGTATTTCAATTATCATACACTTATAATAAATATCTTGAATAAACTATACTGATGACAATACGAATTCGATACATCTCTGTCGTAAATGTGCAATTTTTAACAAATGCAAAGCTTGCAAAAGTAAAATCTTTTGCTAGTTCAACTAATTTTTTCCAATTAATATTAATTTACAATGACAAATATTTGCAACAAACATTCATTGTCTGACATCTAAACGTACCCAATTCAATGTGGCAAACGTTGGAAAAGCTTCGACATAAAGCTTTGCTAATTTTCTTAAATTAGCATTATATTATTGTTCAGAAGAAATAAAAAAAATTCAAAAGCGTTGAAAACTAAAAATAACATCAAAATTTTTTTACAGCTTAATTGCAAGCCGATTGATTTGATGCCGTTCTTATAAATAAATGCTCAGTTGTATTATAACAATCGAACAAAGAAAAAATCAATATTGAATTTAAAACAGATCAATTGGCTTTGTACAAGAAAGATGAGAGCTTTTATTTTTGAACAACTGCTAATTTGCAACAAGAGAAAACAACTAGGTGGTGCAAATTTCTCTCCCAGTTCACAGAGAGGTAGGCGTTCAAATTTTCCAATAATACATTGTTATCAGAGAATAAGCTGTAGATGAGAGAACGATGAAAAAAAAAACCAACATTACAAATAACCTAAAGATACTAGACGCTTGTAGTGTTTTTTTTTTGCATATTTGCAGAATTTCACATTCTTCTTAGCAGATTCATGAACGAACAATTATTGCCCAAAGAACAGGTGACAAACAGCGATGATTCACAGCATTTGCGTCGTAGGTTGTTTGTTGTCAGTGCTGTCTTTTTTACACTTTGCAATCACTGATGAGAAATTGATTTCTTAACTTTCTTTTTTTCTCAACTGCCTACGAGAGAAATAGTGCACACACACACACACACTTGGCAGGGCAAAGCTAACAACGCCTGCAATTAAGGATACTCGAAAAATGGTTGCCTCCCTTACATAAATTCATTTACACTTGAAATTGCACAATTAACCGCGTGAAAATCATGCAAAATACCAAAAATTATACATATATATATGCATATAATTTATTAGCATCCTCTGGGGCAGAGGATTGACCTCTACCAACTGTATTCTTGTTCTCAATACTGATGTTGTTGTATTTCTCTCTTTTTGCCTTATTCTTAGGAATTATATTGCTAATATTGCTGATGTTGTTGTTGTTGTCATGCATGCAACTATTACTCGACAAACAAAGACAAGAAACCTTAAAATTATGCAAGTTTTGCAAACATATCCCCTCAGGCAGAACAAGCACGTCACATCAACTTGTGTGTTGATGTAAAAATTTGCCATTGCCGTCAATTTTTCAAACTTGCAAGTGCAACAAATTTCGTTGCACTTTCGCATCAACACACAAACAATGGCAAAGAAGTGTCGTTTTCACCGCAACCGCGCACCACTGGGCAAACAAATAATTTGCTTCAATTATTCGCCATTTTATGCTTTTCCATATTTTTTTTTTGTATCACCATCACAATCGACTATAATAATATCAACTTTGCATACAACAACGATGAATATGTTCTTATTTTTGTTGAAGAAAAGAAAAAAAAATAGCAATAATAAAAAGACGTGTCGTTCTATTGAAAAATGATTCAGCAAAAAGGAGAGAAAAGCTAAGCAATAAATTTTATATTCAACTATGCAATCAAAAGATGGTGGAAGTGTTTGTTTTTTTTTCACTTGGAATTGCTAACAATTCAATGAGATATTTTCAATTCAAAGTGTTTTATTTTCCAATAATCGTGGTCAGTTGGACTGAGATTAGTTGAAGCAGACAAGTAAAATATAATGCTGGCTAATTTTTCAACAACAGCAGACGTGCTGTGCCGTATCCCCCGTCTGTCAAGCCAGCTAGCATTTTCTTCTTTTTCTCAAATTCTTCATCTCAACTCATTTCATCAGAAGTATAAAATGTGAACAATTGATTGTTTGGTGCTTCAAAATTTTTCCAAATTATTTATACACGTAAAAATTTCATTCATTGCCCAACTGATTTCTTTATCACTCATCACAACGATATCCAATGATCACATTATCATTTTCAAGAATAGCTCAAAGTTGTAGCCTCTTGTTTCGAAACTTTCTACAAGATCATCCATTTCCTAACAAGCCGCCCAAAGCTAGTTGAACATTGCCACAGGAAAATGATCTCTCTGCTCAATATGAAAAGTAATCATTATGAAAAGGAGCAAATTTTTCTCAAAATTTGCTTAATTCAAATCATTTCTTTGCACAAATTCCAATATTGCAATTTCGCTTCTGCCGCCTGATGGTTGCAAAACACAAACAACAATCTGCTTTCTCTGTTATCGTTTCATAATAATTATTACAATTATGCAAATATACAAACACACACACACAGGTGAAGCGTGTGCACCAGTTTCTTCTCATTATTGTCTGTTTGTTCCTTTTTATGCCAACAATACACCAAGTATTAATTAAGCACAACTGATAAAATTGTTTGTCTAATTTCGTGCAAATTTTGCTCAGCTTGCAGAAATATAACTTCGGAAAAAAATTCCAAATGTGCAAACATGCATGCATGCATGCATATTTTTTGTTTTTCAAAAATCTCCATTTAGCTATTTTCTTTTTCAATTCAGAAATAATATTTAAAAGATAAAAAAAAGAAAACTAATCTTCAGAAATGCTAAACGAAAAAGATTCTGACGAAAGATTAGCACTAATCTTGACGTCAACTTCTTTATCACGTTCCAACTCTTGAATCTGGTTTAAAAATATTTCAAAGCAGAGTTGCAATATATTTCATTTGAAATATACTAAATTGTGTAGTTCATTTTATAAATTTCCTTTTTTTCTCTCCAAAAAATGAACAACATCTTCCTTCATCAAGTGGATGGGATAAGTGAGTAAATTTATGAATGTTGTACATTATGAAAATTGTATTTAAAAGTTTAAAATTATCGATTGTGTTTATAAAGAGAATTTTCAAAATCTCAGCAACACGAAAATCTGTTTCTTATTTGCATTGCATTGCAATTGAATTGCAGCTGCAAAACGTTTGCATGTTTTGTGATGTCACAAGTTTAAATCAAACGTTATTGACGTTTGTGTTTGCTATTTCCATACCAAGCACAGCTTGCTCGATCTGCTAAAACGCGTTGAAATGCTTTGATAAAAGAAATAAAATAAGAGAAATCTGTTTTGTAATTGATGTTGCAATTGAAATTGAAATCAAAAACCTAAATTTTATGTGTACTACTGTCACTGTTTCATTCAGTTGACATGCTATTCTAAATGCATATTTGATAAATTTATTTATCACGAAAATCAACTTCATTTTACGATTCTTCATTATTATAATAATTACTATTATATTCATAAATCATAATGAGATAAGAAGTAGAAGAAAAATTATATTACCTCGGCAGATGCGACATTTCAAAGACACTGTTGTTCCTAGGCTAAAAATTCAACTCATATCCCTCAAAAAAATACGCTTCATTTTGTGTGTGTGGCAAGAGCAAAACCCATAAAATGGATGATGACACTGGCTTGCTTGTGCTCATTGTATGAAAAATGAGAAATTAATTTTGAAACAATTTCCTCTCAACTTGCCGACTTGAATTGAAAACAACACTATCAACTTAAGCTTAAGACTTGACTTTACACAGTTTAAAATAAATTCACTGGAAAATTATAGAATAATCAAACTCTTTCTTGATCATATAGCCAAAATTGCCATATATCTATATATATAGACAATTTGCGAGAAAAGCAACAAAATATTTTTCTTCATGTGAGCCATGTCAATTTCCAGAAGTGGGCAATTTGCACCGATTATAAAGATAAAACAATAAATCTTCCAGCTCAACCCAAATTCAAAACCGCTCTGTTTAAAATTGAATTTCACTTCCAAAAATTTATAACTAGTCTTTTCTCAACAATTCTTATCTGCGCGACAGTGTAATTAAATCAAATTCTACAAAATCGATCATCTGAAAACTGTTCCAACTCAGTTACACACTTTTGTAACAATATGCAGCAGTTGAATAATAATACAATTATTGAAAAAGTAATATATTCCATGAAATATAAATTTATACCTGGATTTTGAAAAGTGATAATAAGAATAACAATTTTAAATTAATATTTCGTTCGAATTGACTATTCAATTTACATTTTAAAAAGATGAAAACGCGCAAATTATTAAAAATATATTATACCAAGTCTGTTTATCGATTGCAGTGCTATAAAAAGAAATATTAATTCCACAATTGATTTGTCAAATAGTTGAATTACGTGCAACTTTAACTGCTTGAAAAGCTAACTACATACATATATTCAATAAATTATCACATAAATAAAAATGATCGAAAGCTTGAAATAGCATTTGATTTCTTGATAATATTTCTAAAGGAAAACTGCTTGCAATCAAGCATACACAAATAGTGAATAGCTGAAATTTCAAATTATGCTACCAAAATTTACTGAATGCAAAGTTGATTGAAAATAAAATTTAAAACCGTAACAACAAAAAATAATGAAAAAAAAACAGAAAATTTAAGTTTGATTGATTTTTCCCTGCTTTTATATATTTCTGCGCCTCTGCTTTCTGTTGCATGCAATTTTCGACAAACAAACGCAAACAAGAAAAAAAAAGCTGTCATTTACCTCCACTTGTTCGCTGCAGTTGTGTAGGAAATATTGCTATTATTTAGCATAATTTCAAGTAATGCTTTTTGATGGAAAAATGGAGCGACACATTCAAAGCCAGTAGAAGAAAAAAGTAAATTGTCAGGTGTGATTCATTTTCTGAAAAAAAATATTTAAAACAATTTCATTGGCAAAAAAAATTGCTAAATGCATAGGAAATCCTGCGAGCTTCAAAATTTCATTTCAACTTTTGCACAATTATTAAAATCATTTATTTCCAACTGAAATCAGCAATATAATAATAAGCAAAAATCAGGAACAATATCAACAGCGTGACTATTGCAATAACGCTCATAGTTTTCGAATAACAACATAATTCCATAATACCAGAAATGCAGAATTGACCTCTTCACACCTCAAAACCATTTTAGTTGGCCTAAAACAGAAAAGAAGTAATTAATTATATTCACAAATTCATAATAAGTAAAACATTAATTTAAAATATCTAAATATACTTTTTGAAAATAAATCATGTGCTTTGGTAAAGAAAAATACCTGCACTGCTTTTTAAATATTAAAAATGCATTTAAACTTACCGTTTACAGAATCCTAACTGTAGAAAAAGTGTCGTGCTTCAAAAAGCAGAAAATTCATCATTATCATCATCGTCGTCGTCGTCGTCGTTGTCGTCGTCGTCATCACTATCCTAAACGAAAAGATATATAATCTAAAAGTAGGATAATTTCAGAGAAAAACTTCAGCTACCCTTTTCCATATCAACATCAAAATCTCGACAAAAATAACATTAAGATGCATTAATTTTTCAATACCAAAAAAAATTTTTTTATTTTTTTACAAAATATCATTTTTATAAAAAATAATAAAAACGTACACTCTGTTGATTCAGTTCTGGACTGCTTAAATCCAAATTTACTTCAGTTGTCAGTATTGGAACCTGCAAATCTTCAACGCCACCACCTGATTGTTCTACAGTAGACGCGTGCATCAAAACATCTGGACCTCCGACAGACGGTACAAGATCGGGTTGTCGATGTGAACTCTGTGCCACATCTGGTGCCTTTAAATTATCAATATCAACTGAACATACACAGAGGATATTCAAAAATAAACAAACAAGCAACAATTACGACATCACAAATTACATATGCATAAATACATACCTTTTCACCATCTTTCTCAGCTTTTAAAGCACTGATCGCTTTCTTTGGAGAAAATTCGTTACCTGAATAAATTCCACATGCTTCAATAAGCAAAAAAAAAACAAAATGCAAAAATGTTACATGTTTTCTCGGCTGATGCACCTTCTTGCGCCGCTTGCAATGGTGTTGTAATATTAACGTTCTGCAAGGTTTCAGTAATTTTCTTCACATCGCCTTTAAATGTTTAGAAACAAATAAATAAATAAAAATATGAGAAGAAGATGATGATGAAGAAGAAATCTTCCATTTTACCTTCATTTTCATTCGATTTCGCTATTGCATTTTTGCCACTTGAATACTTTGAATCTTTCGCCAACGCCACCATATTTTCAAGGGTGCAATTTGTCTACAATAAATAATGCAGATCACAATATGCATGTGAATCGTTGACTCACAAAAGGCTTGCTACCGATAGTAGTGGAAAGCATGCTGCATCCAGTGTTGTTGACGAGAAAATCTCTTCGTACAGTTTGTCACACTGCAAAGCATCCGCATAATGGGGAAATAAATTTGGATAACCATCCGGATCAGCTAGACTCTCGGCAACTTTCGGATGCTTGTCCGCAATTTTCGCTTTCCACAATCCGACCACACTGAACAACAACATATTACATTTTCCTGTGAAATTAAAACCGGCAAAATAAAAATATATATATATTCTCAATTACCGACTAATTTCACTGGGCAAATATGTTCGAGCAAAAAAAGCAGCTTCTGGCAACCGACCAGTTGTGATCAAAATTTCCAAACATTCTTTACGGCTAAAGAAAATTTAATGTAATATTAAAACAAAACAAAACAAAAACATCAGAAGCACTGAACAAATCTCACAAAATTTTAACAACAACAACAACAACAAAAATGAAGAAAACTCACTTTCCAAGCAACAGATGAGCCATGAAAGCAATGTTGTACAGTTTGCATTGCATTGATTCGTTGGCAACATGTTGCATAACGTCCACATCACCACGTGAAGATGCCAGCAAGAGCTGGCCTGAATAATCTTTGTCTTGACGCATGCATTTCAACGCCAGCTCAAAATTACCTTCAGCCAATGCAGCTTGATTAAGCTGTCGCCATTTGTCGTCGTCCTGTTAATTATTGGTAATTTAAAGTTTAAAAAAAATACCAAAAAAGAAAAAAACAACAACACCAACTTCATTTGCCAAAGCTATATCGTAGGCGACATTCAAACTGTTCACTTTCAAAGCCAACTCAAAACGATGCTCAGGATCCTGAGACACAGCCAATGCTTGTTTCAAGAAACCCTAAAAATATACAAACAGCAAATAAATAAAAATATCTCCTCAAAAATAACTGCATCAAGCCAACTGTGCACAACCTGTCGTTCAAGAAATTTCGCTACACGAGTCAAATGCTCTTTTGGAATCTTTTGCAACAGTTGGTCAGCCATGTCGAAATCTTGACGCATCACTGCCGTTTGATATTCCAATACGGATAATACAAGCTGATAGCTAACCACATTCAAATCTTTGTCGCTCAAAAAAAGACGATTCTCTTGTGGCAAATATCCCAATATATATAATCCTCTACAATATAATAAAACAATATATATGTATTTGCGTAAAGATAAAAGATTAATCAAATATTCTTCAATTCAATTTATAATTGACCAACTCTGCAATATTTGAAAATATCATATACACATACATATGTATCGTTAATTAATAATTATAGTAAATATTTCCAAAAAAAAATCCAATTCCATCAACTTCTTTCACAGCTGAAGAAAATTCCTACCTATCTAAATGTGCAATAGTAACTGTTTCACCTCCAACGCAGTATCGAAGGCGATTGTTGACCGTAGTGTATACCAAACAATCGCCTACCCAATAAGCAGTGTTTATATCCTCCGTTCCTGTATGTATAACCTTGAACATAAAACAATGATAAAAAGCAAATTTTTCAATCTGAAATTAAACACACTTACATCAAAAGCCTCTTCAATACCATCCGGTGATGGAGTTTCACTTTCTGACAACTGTGAGATCACTTCTGCTTCGTTGAATTGCAAAATGTAAAATTCAGAAGCAGTTGTTATAGCCAACAATTCTTTCTCTGACCAACAGACCTTAAAATAAAACTCCTTTACATCACGTCACTGTTTGTTACGATCAAATTTCCAAAGTTCACCTGATGGGCTTTGATATCAATTCGTCGAATCACATGAATCGTTTCCCAGTCGTAGAAAATCAGCTGTCCCCCACAACGAATTCCCAACAATGTCCCTCCAAAAATGCCTTCAAAAATTACAAAAAATACAATTATTCATAAACAATCAAAAACAAATTAAATAACATTTACAGTCGATTGAAGCTTCAGCGTAGACTGTTTTGTATCTGGTAAAGTTTTTGTGAATCTCCACAAGGCTACTGCTGTTCACATCTCGTATAGCATACATGTTCGACTCTTTGGCCCAAACGAATTCAACAGCCGCACCATAACTTTTATTACGCAACGCCATAGCCGTATAAATCACATATTCGCTTTCTCCACGAACCACAACAAATCTGAAATTGATATCTCAGCAACAACAACAACAACAATAATTATTATAATAAAACAATGCAAAATATTGAATACACATTATTTTTTTAAAAAAAAAACTCTCAATAATTCATTTTTATTATTCACCTGCCATTCGGACTATGCTGTATTGAGCGTGGATAAAATTCAATACCGCCCATATCTTTTGCTGGCAATGACAAACGTGCTCCGTCAGGGTATTCTGCTTCGTTACAAACTGCCTTCAAATTTGCTTGCTGAATTTCAGCATGCTTTGCCCAAAGAAGCTTGCCATTCGCATCCATACTGACCGCTGGTTCCTCGCGTCCAAGCTAGATAAGAGAAAGCAAAAATTCAAAATACAGAAGACAAAAAATCAACAAATGAGAATTTTTTCCTTCTGCAGTGATATGTATAGATTATATATATATATGGTACGTAAGCATACATATTTATTTATTTATTTACTTTGACAATGATGCTGCCTTCGTCGTAGCCAATCGCTAGAACATTTTGTCCTTTCAACGCACATATAGTCCATACTCGATCGAGACCGTAATTCAACGTTGTTTCCATGCGATATGTACTTCCATGCCATATTCGTACAGTGTCTACAAAATAGTTCAACAATGAAGTGAAATGTAATACATATACAAATAAATATATATATATTCCAATCAATGTACTGTCTTCAGAGCCAGTAATAATGACAGGCAAATCTGGATGGAAACAAACACAAGAAACATTCTGCACATGACCTTCCAGCGTGGCGACGCAAGTTTTATTCTAAATCATCAGAGTAAAAAACAAATGAATGCAAAAATACTCCATTACCTGGTAGTCCCAAATTTTGACCAATCGATCGTCGGCTCCGGATATTAAGTAAGGTCTGTCGCCACCGTGATAATAATCAATACAGTTGACTCCTTTCTCGTGCCCTTCAAGGGTGAAATTTGGATGCGACGAGCCGAGTTGCCATATCTAAAAAGAGTAGAATATAGATTCAAAAAAAAACTACATAAAAATACAAACAACAATTCAAGCTACACCTTCACAGTACGATCAAGTGATGCTGATGCAAAAGTATTATTATCTTTGGGATTGAAAAGCACCTGCATGACGTAATGCGTGTGCCCTTCGAAGGTCTGCTTCAATTGCCAGTTGCTTTCCCAATCCCATAACTTTATCGTCATGTCGTCTAGAAAAATCGAACAAATTATTCAATAATAAATAAGTAAATAAACTGCAACAAATAAACGACAAAAAGCAATAAAAATATACCGCTGCTGGTCAACACTAATGACTGTGTAGCGTGGACAGCAATTGAACGCAAATAATCAGAATGCGCTTCAAACTGATGAACACGATCCAAAGTGTTGTAATTGAACACACGTACTTGCATATCATCCTAGAAACAATCAACGACAAGAAATCGTACAGAAACAAAATGAAAATAAAAGAAATCTAAAAGCACTCACTGAGCCTGTCAAAACCCAACTTTTCCGAGGTACAAATTTGGCCGATCGAACAGGCAAATCGCACACTTCAAACGATTTAAGAAGAGTCTTAAAAAAATAAAACAACCATGACAATTATTCATTCATAATTTTTCAAAAATATTTTAAACAAAAATATATTTTAAAAAATTTTCAAATTAAAAGTATTAAATAAAATAATTTGAAAAAATAAATTCAATGCACAACAAAACAAACATATCTGTCTGAACTGAAACGCTACTGTACAATAACTGTTCTACACAACTAAAAATGACCCTGAAGTTCAAAATTATATATTTTCTAAAAAAGGCTTTGAATCAATTTCAAGAACTTGTAAAGAAGCTGCTTCCCATACAAATTGTTGAATGAATTTATCGTGTTTAAGAAACCGTTCATCTATCACCGTATTATACAAAGAATTGATTACAAGCGTTCAGTAGCAGTGAAAACAGTGCATTCGCATTACAAACAACCTTTAGACAAAATGTTAAATTGTTCATAATTGCAAAAACTCAACTTCATAAAATAACAGCTTTTAAAATGAACCGTTCAACAGAGTAAAATGACAACATTCACTAAATGGCGAAGAAGTCGAAAAAAGACGCTTTACCTGTGTTTCGTAATTCCAGGCATGAACGTTTCCGTTGTACAAACTGCAAAGCATCCATGGCTCAGTCGGATGAAGATCCACACATTTCACTCGATCTGATCGAGCCAACAGCTTGCGCTTGACATCCAGTCGTAGAGGCTAAAAAAAAACAAAATAATAAAACAATAAAACGCTACAATCAAACCATGCCATTTAAATAAGCAACAATGAAGAACATCTTTACAATATAAAAATTCACCAAAATTACAAATAACATCTTAAAAAATTACATTAGTAAATAGAAAATAATTAATTTTCACCCCTTACCATATTTATTCGGTTTCAGCGTTGAACACTTTGAACTTGTTAACGTCAGCAAAGAAACAGTCAACTACAGTATACAATTATACGTAATGCAAGTATAATTTTATTTTTGTATTGTATTAAAATTAATCTGCTTAACAAAATTGCATAATTTTGAAATGTTAAACTAATTGAATTTTAGAATAAATTAAAATTACACATGAATGATTTTTTAACGTTTATATTTTACACTACAGCATCATACTTCATTACACACACACACACACACACACACACAAACATTTGTTTATTTCTTAAGAATAAATTTACTTATCCATCAGTTTGAAATACAAAAAAAACGCATTTAAAAAAACGCATTTTATTTCACAGTTCATGAAAAAAATAACAACAACAAGTTAACAATTTATTGAACAAATTGTGCTGCAAAACGATCATCACCGAACAGGAATCTATTGTTCAGATCATTCTAGTAATAAATTTTGCTTTTCACTTTGTTGGCGGACGACCAGTTACAAGTGGCGACTTGTGTCTAGCTTCATCCTGAGCCGACTTCCATTCAATTTTGTAAGTTTTAATTTCCATCGGTTCAACGTAAAGCGGCTCATCAGGCAATTTTGCGTCGTTTATTTGATAAAGTGATGTTAAAGACACTTCTTTAACTGCTTTAACATTATTACCAAAAATATCCACAGCTGTCGGCTATGTAAATTATTCCAAACTAATGCAAAATACAAGCATACAATACAAATTCACTTACCACATCGTTATCTTTCAAGGAACACACAATTGATGGTGGTGGGGTTGAAAAGCAGCTATTTTCCAAACGCAACAATATCAATAATGTTTCATTTAAAAAGGATTCCACTTCAGCTTTTGAATCAAACGCACCTCTGCTCTCAACACTACGCATGTTGATCAAATGAAAATCGCAAGGAAACGGCTTTAGTAAAGCTTGATGATAACTTCGGAGTTCTAAAATACAACAAAAGCAATTATTAAAAGTTGAAAAATTTTGAAATGAAATAAAACATTAAAAAAGTAAATTTTACAAGGAATTGATCGACACCAAGTAAAATTATTCTTCTACCTACCTTCAACGAAATCATTGGCCGTGTATAGCACAAAAGCTGGGTACATCAACATTAAGGACTGATGATGGGCAGGTAAAGTCAAATAATTTATCGTGGGCAAGTCCTGAAAATTCGAATTGAAAAATTCATGCCGCTGAAAAGTCGATTTCAAACAGCATCAAATCAATTATCAAAAAAAAAAATTAATAATAACCTTGTCAAATTTGTAAGCATCTCTGTTCGACGATTCCAGCATAAGGCGAAAATCACTGGTAACAATTACATTATCCAGCATTGGCTGTCCAACACCGCGTGAATCATCAACGTGAGTTCGACGGTCGAGGAAAACTTCAATCCAACCTATAGTGGAACATTCAATTGGTCAAAAAATTAAATTTCGCATTAATATTTGAAAAAAAAAAAAATTTTTTTTGAAAACCCGGCTTTATAGAAGTAACACCGTTCGCTTGGGCACTGAGCAGTGTTAATCGATGTGCGCTGTCTTCAATGAACGCCGCAGTAGTCATTGGATAAAAGTTACCTTGCAATGGAATCTTTGAAAAATATTTTCGTTTTATCATCTAAATTAAAAAAGAAATTAATAACACATTTTTTTTAAATTACATTTTCAACTTTATTCTTCAAACAATCAAGCATTCACCACAGCCACTAAACTTGCTGTTCAATAAAATAAAATAAAATAAAATAAAATAGAAAAAAGTATCCATTACTTGCAAACCATTAAGATCCGTGTAAAATGAATGATCAGAATTGTGGATGTCCGCTTTCAAGCGCATGACAATTTCAAAATCTTCTATCTCAGTTGTGATGTCGACCGTATTGCGAATGTGCAAGCTTTCCGCTGATGGAACTGAAATTCACGTGCAAAAAAAACCATTTAACATTTCATGCATGCTGCGCTTCACCTTCCAATTTGACGACCGTAAATTGATGTAATACATTCTTCAAATTTGAATAAACAGTTGCAAACATGTCACCTTCCAAAAGTAGAACATCGTCGACATTGTTCAGAGGCTTGGGAAAAAAAAAATTTATTCAATTTTACTTCTCCATAAAACAGAATAAAATTAAAAACCAACAAATTAAACCTCAGCTTGACCCTTTGGCAAGAACAAATAAGCACCACCAGCTGTGTAAGATTGGCTTTCGGATTTGTATACAAAGAATTCCAGTTGCAAGTTCATCTTATTATCCATGTCGATGTGCTTCAACTCCTTCAATAAATAAATTTTAATCAAATAAATAATAATTGAATTTCAGTTCAATTGAATAAGGTTCATTTCCCTACTTTGAGAAGACCGGTAGAAGTGGAAAAAGTGGCAACATAAACGGGACTGACAATCTGAAATTGCTCCTCAGAAAGGACATTTCTTGGAAAGATGCTAAAATAATTACAGTAAGACAAAACAACTGCTTGTTTGAACAAAAAACACCAACCTCGTCGAATGGACAACCTTACTCTGACTTATTGTCACCATTTCACCATCTAAAGGATCATCGCCAGACAGTAGACGATAATGAATAATGCTCAGTGGTCCCATTGTAGCTGTCCAGCATACCTGAAATCATTGCATCTGTAATTTTATTTTTCCCATTTGAATCGAAATGCCCCCCCCCCCAAAAAAAAAACAGAAATGGAATTAAAATAAATTCGCTTCACCTGATAAGTTGTCACCGAAATTATGAATCCAACACTGGTTTTAGTTATCACCGGACTAATTTGAATTTTCAGTCTGTTATTAGCCGCGTCATACAATGCAATTTTGTAGCTGTCCACGTTTATACAAACGATCTCTGACCGAATGTACGGTAAAGAGTTGTACACCAAAATTGACCTTCAAACAAACACCGTTAACAATTGTACAAATTGTTTAACAGTTTAAGCTAAATGAAAAAACCTCTCCTTCTCATTCAGCACGTTAATGACAACATTTTCTGATGTATGAGAAGCGTCCATTATTCTTTCACTCTTAAAAATTTACTTTAATATAAAATAATTTAATCAATAAAAAGAATATCAAACTGACTTACAAAATCTAATTTAATACTATCAGCATCTAGTACAGATGTGGATGATTTCCTCATGAAATATAAAATCGCCGTAGCCATCGTAGATTTGCTCAATTCAATCGAGGACCAGAGTCTATAAAAGAAAAAACAAATAACAAAAAAAAATTAAATTAATATTCATTAAATTAATTAATTAATTTTTGCACACCGCTCTGCGTAATCCATCACTACTGGAGTTTTAGCGGTGCCGGCGATGGCGTCGTGATGCTGGAACAGAGCCAAATTTCTACGCGCAATCACCAAATTATTGAACAGTCTCTGCGATGGAAATTGATGCTCAAGTCTTTTGCTTGGAACATCACTCGCGGCCAAATTGAACATAATCTCGGCACCGCTGTAAAAAAAAACCACATCAACAAAGTAATAACGTCAACACAAGAATAGATGAAAGAAAATTTTCATTGCAAAAACAATTTCAACTTATGCATATAAATTAGAATGCTTCAACGTCAACGTTGGAATTTTACATAAATATTTCAAATATTCTTCTTTACCGTAAGAAAGAGGCCAAAATGCGTTCCATTCGTTTGTACAAAGGTCGAGATGTGTAATAGCCTGACCAATAATCTTCATTTCTATCAGCATAAGTAAAGAAATCGCCAGACAACGTTGGAAACGTTTCTCCTCCAACATCTGCACGTTTAAACAACGCTCTGTAATAATCTTCTAACGTTCCAAATTGTACCTGTCAAAATCATTACAACATGTATATTAAAATGTTATAAAAAAGAAACTTTTATTCCATATTTTCTATTCAAAAAAAAAATATTATTTAAATAATAATTAATAATTTGTGCCTCAACATTCCAATCTTGTCTGTTCATATAATCAAACAACATTTTGTAATTGTTGTACTGTTGCTGCCATTCCATTGAAGTTGTGTAACGAAAATCATCTCCCAAAGGTACAAGTAATACATTCAATTTGTAAAGCTCGGCATGTTTCCGGTACTGATCCAACAGTGTAAAGGCTCTGCAAAAACAATTATCATAAACAATAACAAATTAAAAATTATTTAAAAAAAAATCATTATTAATCATTTTTCAGGTTTACCTTTCGCCAATGTTTTCCATATCAATTGGCAACGCAGGAATACCCCAAGGACACGGAATAGATCCAACCTGTGAACGGTAAAAATCAAACTGACAACAGACCGCTGGATCCGGACCACAAGTATGAGGTATGTCGTAAGAATAAAATGGAAATACGTGACAAAAAATATCCGACGAAGAATCCCGTTCTAAAAATCAAATAGTCAAATAACTTCAATGAAAAACGGCAAACAGCTCGCACTCCACAATTGACGCCAATAAAATTCAAGATTCTTGTTCAACGCAAGGTGCTTTTTCACTGCATAATGGATTCTTTGTACAGACATAGTTTTCATACCCGATAAGCCGACAAAATAAGCTGTCGTTGCACTTAATCCAAATGGATCAATAGACCAGTGATTTTTTGGTTTGTAATCTTTAAAATGTGGCAAATAAAACAAATAATAATGCTATGATAACTGACAAATAACATGAAAACAAACCCAAATGATTCAACAACCACTGATGACCTTCGGTCAGCTGATCAATCATTGAAAAGTAGTGCGCATTAGCCTCGTCAGTCATCACCCATGCTCCAGTGACAATTTCCAATTGTCCAATATCCAGCAATCTTAGCATTTCAAAGATTAACAATATCCGCACATCAGTAACTGAATAAAATTAAATGAAAACCTTTTTGTCAACATCCGCTTGGCCATGTCCACTTCACGCCACCATTTCTCGAAAAATGACATTTCGGCATAAATGAATTTCATCTCGGACTTCTGAGAAAGCGTTTCTATCATATTTTCAAAAATATGCTTGGTACTCGATGAATAATATTCATCGAACTTTTTAATCCATCCTGCGTTAAATAAAAATCAAAAAACAAATACAACAAAATCCATAATTAACAAATTTTACCAGGATCAGTGTGTGAATGAGGTACAACAAATACTTGTAAATGTGGTCGTTTCTTCACCTCATTTTTGTCGTAAGTTATTTCCCATCCCTGTTTCCAATGGCCTCCATCTGGATTGTCAAATTCCAAAGTTTCATACACCTTCAACATCTGAAAATAACATAAGCCTGTTTACATGCACAACAACAAATTGAAAATCATTACACACCTGAACATTTACAGTAGTGTTTAGCAATGCTGCATTGCATTTTCGATATGTTTGCTTTCGCCTGTGACGAATAAAAGTTTTATTTCATTTAAAAATACTAAATATAATAAATTTCATAAGCATATCAATGAAATATATTAGAGATGCAAATCTAACGAACCAGCAAACATACAATGGAAAAACATTATTAATAAATAATAATGAATTGCATTAAGAAAAGTTGAAACTTTTTTCTCATTTTTATAAACTTCACTTTGAAGTTAAAAGTTTCAAAACAAACTACAAACAAAATTACATCCAACATACCGTCATATGTAAAAGTAATGCAACGCCAAAAATCATATACATACTCTTTTTTTTGAACTGCAGAAAAAGTAGAAGCTGACGGTCTGTTGTGGACGCGATTCAAGCGATAATACAAACTTCGTTGTATCTGGCCCAAAATTTCTTCATTTCGATTCGCCTCGGATTCCAATTTAATCAGCTTATTTTCCAGACGCTTTAAATCGTACTGAAATTGATTATTATAAATAAATCAAACACCACTCACGTCTATCTCAAAATTTGCCTCCCCAAAAAATCGCATCTTCTGACTGCTTGGTATCACAGAATCCATTATGTTGTACAAAGCAATTGAAGAGATGAAAAATACCACCACTATAATAGCAAGACCAAATTTCCAAGCACTTGCAACCGAACGTCTGAAAATTCTAAAATCACAGTTATGGAAAATGAATAAACCACCACGTTCATTTCGTATGCATACTATCGAAAACGTCAACAATAATATGCAATGAAACTATAAATTATTCTTAAATTAATCCAAAATTCTTGTTATGGTAATGCTACATAAAACTTAAAAAATATTAATATCAAAAGGAAATCAAACTGAAAATCATTTTAATCAAAAGAAGCTAGAAACAAAATAAACACGAATGCTAATGAATAAACAGTGAGTATAAATTCTAAAAATGGTACAAATTTATGCATATTATTGAAATGTATAGTAAACTTTGAAAAAGATACCTCATTTCAGAGCGTTTACTCGATCCAATTTTCAAAGTTACACCTAAATATAAAAAAGAAACAGTCAAACTAATATACCAAACTGAATAAAAAAAAATTACACACAACATTTGACAGAATGCAGTTTTGCAAAATGAGAAAGGTGCAATGTATTTAAGAATAACACAAATAACGGCAACAATCACTAATTATGGGTACACACGACATTTCAAATCATAAATAATTTCAAGTGAAATGATTTCCAAGCTTAAAACTATAGCAATTCCAATTAGTGAATATTGAATATCAAAAATTAAAAAAAATAAGAAAAAACATACCGCACAACTTACTGAATTACAAAATTAACTACTAACATACTTTTTCAGCGCTTGTTTTTAGACTTACTGATAAGGAATATAAAATTTCATTTCATAAATACAAATAAACTGTATAATTACAGATGAACTATTTAAAAGTATTCTGAAAACAAAAAATATAGTTATAAAAACTCTGATAAAAGTTCTACAAAAATCTCTTTCTTAAATTACACTGCATGCAGCTTACCACTGTATGCCATCGCCTATTTATAACATAGTAACAAAGCAGTTACTAATGAACTATAAGCAATGAAATGTAGATGCCCAATAATGTATAACAAAAGTAAAAAATGCAAGATTATTGAAATAAAACATTTTAATAATTTTAATTTTTAATTTCTTTTGTGAATAACTGTTTTGTAAATAACATAAATCATCCAACTACATCTAATACAAAAATACGAATACAGTATGTTTAATAAAGTCAAGTTTCAGTTTAGTAAGTTTTACTTTAAAACACAGGAACGAATCGAAATAATTTTCCTACTAAATAAAATCAACTGAAGCACATGAATATTTATTTATAAAATATTGAGTTATATGTTAACTGAATAAAGTCTACACAAAAGTGCAAAACTCTGCGTCAGCATCAATTTGCCATTATCAAGGCCAAAGCCAAACAAAGACATAAAACAGGACATGCAATGCTGTAAATGAATGCATTTCATAAGTACCATAGTGCATTATGTCGCTACAATTGTTGAATAAAAAAAAGGACAATGGTCACAACGTCAGTTCTATCTTAATACTTTTCACAAGATTATGTATGATAAAAGTTATAATCGTAAAAATAAAAATGAAAATTTTCACTTTACGAAATAAATATCAAAATATTCTGAACACCGCAATAGAAAGTGATTAACTAATTACTGGAAAGTTTCCTCGTCAGGTGATTGCAAAAAATAAATACAGTTCAGAAAATAAGCAGAATTAAGTCATTTTAAAAATCCAAAAGGAAAGAAATAGAAATTTTTAATGCACAGTGTCATTTTAACGACTGTATGCTGATGTGTCTGTTGATCAACGCTGACAACTAAATTATTGCAGTTTTATGATGTTTTACCCACTTTTACAATGCTTATCATATGAAGCAATTTCTAATTTTTTTCACTCTAAATTGAAATCTATAAGTGCAATCTAAAAATTACTGTTTTTTATTTTTCATGAAGGATATCGTAATCAGTCAACGTAACTTGCTAAATGCTTTGCTGAAGTTGGAAGTAACCATAAAATATAAATACTTTAATTACAGGAGAACGTTGCAAACGGATACATCTAAAGTAGAGTAATTCATTTTCCTCATCATCTGTTTTCGATTTTCCTCGTATTCAAATTCAGGAATTATTCAAGGAATGCTAATTTCTCCAATGTTCCCTGTCAGTAAGTTGTTGTAGCTTTTTCCCGTTTATCCTTAATGTTATTTAGAAAAAAACTTCTAAAATTAACTTTCATTGTGACAATAGTAAAGAAATAAAGTAGAATAAACTAAAGTAAAACCATCATTACCAAAATGTATAGTAATGTTCGATTTTCACTTAAAACTACAATAAAATATGACGTAAATGTTTATACGGCACAACAAAAAAGTGAGCATTTAAATGATGATAAGTGAACTACTTATAAATACAAAAACCTGAACTGATATTTCAAATACGTCTAATAAGGCGCAATGTAATAAAAAAAGGCTTAACGGATTTTTTTGAACAAAAATTCATGTGTATCATTAACCTGTAAAAGTCAGCCGTTTTCCATTTAAAAGCATTATATTAAATGCAGATAATAATAATAATAATAATAATTATTATTATCATAATAATAATAATAATAATAATAATAATAATAATAATAATAATAATAATAATAATAATAATATTTTTTAAAATCTGTTCATCACCTTAAACACACTAAAAAGTGTTATAAACATTCTTATTATTAAATCTTAATTTCATTATTACTGTAGCTGACTGTAAATTTTACCTAAAAATCTGTTTTCTGCCATTTTTTAATTGTCGTGAAGACAAGTGAGATGCACGTATTAATCTAAATATTAAAAATTTTTAATATTTTTATAACATGCAGACACATGAGTTCTAACGAATGCTGTAAACGAAAACAAACCAAAAGCCTAAAAACGTAAAAGAATATTTCCAAAATAGTTTTCATGTCTAAATACATAATTATTATATGAAATTAATATTAACTGATCAATGAAAATCTAGTGTTTCACAGCTCAGAATAATAACTGCGCCGTCATTCTGAAATTTATCATTCGACATGAATACCCAAAACATCGAAATCAACGAAATAACTGTATAACTTATAATAAAGAAATAAGAAGTGAAATCTTAACTACTTTTCATGGAAACAGATGTTCATCCGATCAACCATAACGACATCAACGAATATCGTGCTCACTATTGATAGGAATATGAAATATCAACACTGAAATTCATAATAATTTCCAATTTTCATAAGTGATGTGCATGCGTCGATGCAACTATATAAGCAAACATGTTTAAAATTTCTTTTGCCAGTTCATCTGCAGAAAAATAATTTCAATGGCTTCTTCATTAATAATCAAGGCGGATTTAAAAATTACAAACGAAATTTACATTCCAAATAAGAAACCCATTTTATATTTCATATGAAAAAGTGCCTTTCCGTAAAGTAAGGCATTAAAAGTGGTCAAACAACGCTTTTCCAGCCATGTTGCAGCGAATTTAAATTCACTGTTTGAATTTTCTGCAAATTCCAACTTCACACATACGGCTACATTCAAATTTCACTAACAGCGCATGCTTAATAGCAAACTAAAGTTGTGAAAACAGCAGTACAACACATAATTTGGGCTTACGTTAGCATTCGGCATACGACCAAAGTCACACAAGCAACAATCGCCAAGTTGAGAATTCAAAAAAATACAAATGATCAAAGTTCATACCGCTATATATTTATCTGATTCCCTCAATGAAAACAAAAAGCAACATCAGAATGAGCAGAAATCAAATATTCGATTATTCGACATACACCCAACGTAGCATTGAAAACGGACAACACATCATTTTTCCTGCAATCGTTAACTGAAACCTATGTAAAAACAGAAATTCAGCATTCACTGAGACGACTTCCTTTCTGCACATTCTACAAAAAAATATGTAGTAATTTTCACTAAATAAATTGCCTTTTGACCTAGGTGAAACGGCAAAACTACCAGCACCTAATTGACACCTCTTCAATAAACAACCATAGGATGCATAAATTTGCATATTGAAAATATGTAACTGAATTTATATGAAAAAAAAAAGAAATATAAAAAAAGCAAAAGCGATATATAACACAATATATATTATTCACAATGCTAAGTGATTCTTCCAGGATGAATGAGTAAACAAAACCCAACAAGCAATTAAGGCTATAGGGGCGTAGCTGAGGATGCAACACGATGGAACCCCATCGCTTCAAGGCTTTTATAAAAAGCTAAGATCAAAGTGTAGTATCTGTTCTTATCAGCTTAATTTCTGGTATGAATCCCAAGTGGATTCGATAGAAATTTGCATAAGTTTTTGAAAAAACAGACATTTGGTAGCGTGCTTGCACCACCATTTGTCGCGGGTCGGCCTGATATTGCACTACATTCAGGAACGGCCTATGCTTCCCTTCGGGGAAATATTTTAAGCGGCTGAAGAAGTTGGAAGCAGTTGGAAGAAGATTTAAAGTCAGCCGGGTGGCAGCCGCCATGTGTAAAAAGACGACACCAGCTTTGAAGCAACGCCGCCGTCCCGTCAATGAGGTCACTCTGGCTGCCCCAGTGACCCCATCAACCAGCAAATTGTTGGAAAAGAGTGGACGGCGTGGATCTCGCTCACCGAATGGAAGTACGGGTACAAGCGCAACGAACATGGAGACGAGGATGGTTACGCGCGGGCAAAAGAAGAAATCGAGTGTGCCGGTCGAAGATGGTCGCCATGGAAAGCACGGAGCCACAACGAGTGAAAATCTCGTTGGAATGGCGACAAGAACGAGAAGAAGAATGGCTCCGAAGAATACGGGTACAGAAGATTGTGCGCAAGATAAAAGAAGAGCGCACTGTGGTGGCCGCAGCTCCGGTCATCAAACACCAATCCGGCCACCACACACCAATACACCGGCCACTCAAACACCACAAACGAGCCCCCGCACACCTCCTCTCTCCAAGCGCGGAGCGAGAACCAAACTTCCGTCTACGCCGGATGAAGTAACACCATCATCATCCGGCGGTTCAGGACAGCAACGGCTATTGGTGTCACCGTTGCTGAGGACGGAAGAATTGCCCGACCTCGAAGTTCTACACAGAACCGAGGAACAGGTGACTGTACGGGCAACTTTCCCAATTGCCCAGGCGGTGGTCTGTCCCCTGGGATGCGAGAAACCGTATACGGCCGTGAGACCGGACGGCCAATTTGCACACCAGACGTTGACTCGACATTTTGTCCGAGTTCACGGTTGCCACAGCGTTCAGTGGCAATATCGGTGTCGCAAATGTAATACGGAATTCTTGCCGGCAGATCACCGGTATCCCCTTCGTGTAGTTAACACACATGTACGAAATTGTGTTAGCCGGAGGGAGATAACCCGGAAATTGGGAGAGCGCGAAGATTTGCATGGAGTTCGATGCGATCTTTGCGATTACGTTGGCGTGTCGAAAAGAGCCGTCGGAATGCATCGCCGCCGGCACGCCAACGAGAACATTATGCAAATTACGGGTACGGCCGCTCAAATCGAGGCCTTGAGCAAACAAGTCGGCGATATACGTGTAGCAGGCGACTATAGTCAGTTTAAGTTTGGTAAACGAGTTCGGCAATACGTGGCACCAACGCAGAGGCAACGAATGGAAGAAGATTTGCCGGAAGAAGAGGAGGTGCCAGCTGAACCACGTACCATTCTAGGTGAGCCCAGCACCGCAACTACTATAGTCGATGAGGAGATCTCTGCCAAAATTCCATCCAGAGCAGACCCAACTGCTCCGCAGATGATCTGCCGAATCGGGCAATGGTGTGTCTGGCCGCAGGACTACCATTCGATTCCGGCCCCTCAGTGCTGGACAGACACGCTTATGGATTTGATGATCGAACAAATCGTTCTGCAGCAATATCCCGAACACGGTGCAGTCGGCGTGATGAGCTGCGCAGCAGTAAGCGCCGCTCTGCACCACGAGATAACTGCAGAGTTTGCCACGCAGGTCATGTCACCACATGATGCCAGTATGTTTCTTGTTATTCCTGTAAATTTGCGTAATCACTGGCAAATGATTGTGCTTGATGTGAAGGAACAAATTGTTCATTATTATTGTTCCCTCCACCAGCATGAATTTGTTGTTTTATCTTCGTTGTTATCACTGGTGGAGCTGAGTGGCAAACACATTGGTTGCACCTCGTGGCGGGTCGAGACTCACGATGGTGCTCCAATGCAAACGAATGCGTTCGATTGCGGTCCATTTGCGTGCTTGTTCTTGAAGCACCTGCTACACGCCATCGACATGAATTTCAGTGATCGGGAGTCGGCGGCATTACGCACCGACCTGAAGTTCATGATCGATGCAGTTGCATCCCCTGTTGTTCCGGCAACGGGTAATCTAAAGTCTGTGAAGCCTGACGGCTCAACGACTCAATTGACCCAGTTCCAACAGAAGTTCCTGGACGCTTCTGTTGCCTGGCAATCAACCGACGTCGATTTGCAAGCGGTATACAATGAAATGGTGGAGAGTATTGTGTCCGGACACAATGAACCGAGCTCTCCGAAAGCCAGCCGTTTGCAACGAAAAAGCCCGGGAAAAGGAGGCAAAGGACAGGTTCGCCAACGCAGTGCGGTAACGAACATCCCGGCATGGCTGAATTCTGCGTCAGCGGTTCAAAAGGCGTTCAATTCGGCCCCGGCCCGTACGGTGAATGCTATCCTCCGGCGGCCGAATGCCTGTCCTTCCTTTACAGCCACGCAAGTGGCTGACCACTATTTCAATCTCAGACCGGCGGTCACCTCGCTTGCGCCCGAGGTAGTTGACATCTTACCTCCGCCCGCCACTGACCACTCGATGCTTGTTGCGGAGTTGAGTGAGTCAGAGGTCTGGGAAAAGATGCAGAAGGCACCCAATTCTGCACCTGGTGCGGACAGGATCAACATCCGCATGTTGCGTGCTGCTGATCCCGGCGCACTGATCCTCACCAGGTTCTACCGGTGTTGCTTGTTGAAAAATTGGGTGCCCCTGCAGTGGAAGCAATCCGTTTGCAAGCTCCTTTACAAGGACGGGGACAAGGAGCGCCTCGCCAACTGGCGTCCTATTGCATTGGAGCCTGTCTTACAACGGGTTCTCAGTGCAGTAGTCGCCAGCAGAGTGACGAACTGGGCGAGGGCAAACGGGTTGATTTCCTTGGAAGCCCAGAAAGGCTTCCAGCCAGCTGATGGCACCTCCGAGCACAACTTCGTCATGGAGGTAGCAATCCAAGAGGCAAGACGCACTAATGCACAGCTTGCCATCAGTTGGTTAGACATCTCCAACGCCTTTGGCACTGTCTCGCACCAGGTGTTGTTTTCGTTGTTAGAGCGTTATGGGCTGGACCCGCTCCACCTGGGATTCATCAAGAATCTCTATACAGATGCGACGATAGCTGTCAAAGGCGCCAATGGAACCCACGTCACCGCACGCTGGTCTGTCGGAGTACGCCAAGGAGACCCATGCAGTGGTATTTTGTTTTGTTTGTTTGTTGAACCACTCTTGCGGTCCGTTTTACCAACTTTACCACGCGATGCGGAAAAGACAGCGGTGAACGTGTTGGGACAGCATATCACAGCGCTGGCTTACGCTGATGATATTGCTCTGTTCGCCCCATCCATCGGGGTTATGCAACAACAGCTGTGCAAAATCCAGGGCATGGCCAGCGCCATGGGCTTTCGGTTCAACCCGAAAAAGTGCGCGTCCCTGTACTTGAAACGTGCAGTAGTGAATGCCGCAACATTCACGATCAGCGGGGAGCAAATCCCTGCTCTCGTACATGGGGACAGTTACCGCTATCTTGGAGTGGCCGCTGGGCTGGGTAAACCCCAGACTCCTTTCTCATTACTGCGTGAGAACCTCCGAGAAGCGGAACTTATATTCCGGTCGAAGCTGGCTCCGTGGCAGAAGATGGACGCGTACCGGACTTACGTGCTGCCACGGTTGACATTCCAGCTAACGATTGCAAAATTCCACAACATCAAGCAATCGGCCGGAGAGTACGACCGCGCAATCCTGAGGCTGGTGAAGCGTTGCTTCCAGCTTCCAGTGGAGACGTCCACTGACTTCGTCAGAGCCCCCAGATCATGCGGTGGTCTGGGCGTGCCATCATTGCGCGAGTTGTACGCAACCGCAAAGGTTACGCGGGCACTCAAGATGCTCTGGTCTCCTTGCCAGGTTGTCTCGACCCTGGCAACCAGACAGCTTCGAACAGTTGCTTCCGCGTACTTTGCGAAGAGATCGAAAGAAGTTGAGGCGGCCGACCTTTCGACTTTCATGAACGCCGCACGATCGACGCCGCTAGATCGGTCAGGATACCCAACATGCTTGTGGATGGACGCACGCAAGCAGATGGCATACCTGACCAAGGTAGCCGGCGTTGATTCATACTTCCTCGTTGGCGAGACTGGGACCTCCTTCATCATCCGGAATGGCCTCGGTCAAACGGTCTCAGTTCTCAGCCCCATGAGGAAGAACAAAGTTATGAGCGTTTTAGGGGGGGCGATCCAAACTCGCCATCTGGACGCCTGGCTCCAATGCAAGCGCCAAGGGAAAACCGCGAGCTGTGTTGTACTCGACCGGTCTTCTTCCCGTTTCATCACGACCGGGAGGTACACCAGCTTCGCCGCATTGCGCTTCGCATTGCCCGCTCGCCTGGATTTGCTACCTTGCCGGGCGAGATCCTCTAAGCGTTCATACCAGAACTGTCGGCGGTGCGGATACGACCGAGAGACCCTGCCGCACATCCTGCAGCACTGCCGGCAGTTCAGCGCTCCCGCTTACCAAGCCCGGCATGACGCTGTCCAGGGACGCCTGGAGACCGTCATGCGTAGGCGGTTCCCCAACCTCCGGGTAAACCGGGCTCTACCGGAGATTGGGTCGAACAAGCGGCCTGATCTGGTGGTCGTCGATGAAGACGCGCGGTCAGTCATTTTGCTTGATGTTGCAATTGTGTTTGAAAATACTGCCGCCGCCTTTGTCGACGCCCGGATCAGGAAGTGGGCGCATTACGAAAAGGAGATCCTTGCGTACCGGCTGCAAGGATACTCCGTGACGTACGACGCCATCGTCGTCGGTTCTTTGGGGACGTGGGACCCGAAGAACGATGCCATCCTGAAAAGGATCGGTGTCGTTTCTGAAAGGTACCTGCGGCTCATGAAGGTTCTCGTAGTGTCCGAGATGTTGGAACATTCTTCCCGAATTTACAGAAGACACCTCGGCCTGCGAGACCTTCTCCCGAAGACCGACACGAATCGGCGACCGGTTGGCACGACGGAGACAGACCCACCCGGTGGTGATCTCCGTCAGAAGAAGCGCAATTCCATCTGCGCCAAGTTGTCACGTGTGATATGCCTGGAAGGACGGAACACGTCACCCGTCGGGATGCCTTTGCAGCGTGGTGAGCTGCAGTGCCAACCGAGCATTGGCCCTTTAAGACCCGCCCTCGCTGGAACAGTGCCAGTCCCGCCTCGTGTCCAGCCTGCACCAACGCGGCTAAACCAGTAGCCGGAAACGACGCCAATGGAATCGTGATCTTCGATGAGACCGTGGCATCGTAATCTAATTCGCACTTTTCGTATTTAAATTTAACCCTTTTTCGCAATTCAGTATTTACTGTTTTGTCTTTCTGAAGTTCAAATAAAATTATCTGTTCTTATCAGCTTAATTTCTGGTATGAATCCCAAGTGGATTCGATAGAAATTTGCATAAGTCTTTGAAAAAATAGACATTTGGTAGCATGCTTGCACCTCCATTTGTCGCGGGTCGGCCTGATGTTGCACTACATTCAGGAACGGCCTATGCTTCTCTATGGGGATTTAATTTAAATAGGAAAAGCGGCTGAAAAGGTTCTGAACAGGATCTACAGTGAATTGGGTGCTATCTGCCATTTGTAAAACAGCGTCCTTTGCTTTGTAGCTGCGCTGCCGATCTGCAAGTGGGTTCCGTTTTGCTGCCCCATTGAACCTATAAGATGGTAAGTAAAGAACCGTATATAACTCTCGAATCAGGCTGATTAGCCGTTGTGTGCGTTTCGAACTTGGATGGGAATTCGTTTTTCTCTTGCCAGTAAAGAAAGTGCAGCTGCTGTGCTGTCATTGTTGGCACGTTATAGCAGGTTTTGCAAGAAATGCTTAAGTAACAAATGCTGTATGTAAATCGGCTGATTTATGAAGTAAACGTATTGCCATGTAATATTGTTTTACTGGAATTAGACATTGAGTATTTGGCATGCAAATTTCTGTGTGATATCTTTTATTTTCGTTACCTTTGAGCTAACGTTACTCTGAATTTTATTTACTCAACGGAATTAGAAATTGTTGCATTGCTATCTTGTTCATTACGAATGTTTTGGATCGCCCGTCTCGCCTTCCCTTCACCTAAAACCTCGTCTATACATAAAAAATCCTACAGCCCAGCGTACGGTGATGTCAATTTCATCGGCACCTTTGACCTCTATCTATCATGTACAGATTCTTGATGAATCTCATATCCTGCGGGTTAACACACCAAACTGAATTTGCAGGCAATGCTTATTCCTCCCGTTCATGGGCTAACTAGAACTTCAGTCGAGCGAATCGACCGAAGTAAAGAGGTATGAACACATTTAATAATTTGAAAATTACTGAACCCAATATATTTGTATATTTCCTATATTGAAATTCAATGAACACTAACTGATTTTTTGTAAATTATTCTGAAAGTAACTTGCTTTGATGTCAGCTTTATTTTGCTTTTAATATTTTCAATATTATGCATTAAAAATTCATTTTCTGCAACAACTCTACTGAATTGTGGTAATTTGACAAAGTGCTGAGCCCACTGGCGGAAGCGACGGGCTGATTGTTCTCAACTGTATGCACATCTTGCGCTTGGCGTTTCTTTTCATCCGGTTGTTAACTAGACGTGATAACAACGACAGCTTCATGCGTTGCACACAGTCAGACAAGGCTGGCACACAACGCAATTTCTAGCTTCTTTGTATGCGGCACGTTGAACAGATCAAGATAAAAAATAAACTCGTGTATGTGATTCTGAGTAAAGTTTATTGATCAAAAACAGTTCAATCATCTTGCAACAGTTCCAAATAACAGCACAGAATAGGCCATACCTGATAATAATGCAATAAAACAAATGCACAAACACAAATAAATATATTCACATGCAATCAGATAACAAAGACCTTAACAACTTTGAATATGAATTTCGGCTGCCTTGAGCTTGGGCAGAGACGGCCTGCGTAGAATTGGTTATTCTGCTCGTTCTTCATTGGTTGCTGTTCTGCCATCGCCTTCTTCGTCTCATCCACAGATATGTCTGATCATTTGGAATGTACTACTCATCGTACAGACCAGTGCTGAATGATACGCCTTTTGAACCGCTAATGCAGAATTCAGCCATGGCAGGATTTTCGTTACCGCACTGTCTTGTCGTACCTGATCTTTTCCTCCTTTTATCAGGATGACTGTGTCTAGATGCGTGAAGGAACTTCTGCTGACCAATCGTCGCGTCTGTGTATGGGTTTTGGCACGGGTTCAGGTCGTAGCCAAAACGCTGTGCGTTTGGACCATCGAAATATTGCAATTTCCATGTGGAATTGATTGGGGGCGGTATCATTTGGTTTTAAGCGTTCTGAGCTTCCACTGCAGTCAATTCATATAGCAACTTCTCTTCAAATTGTTTTTTTTTAGCAGATAATCGTGGTCTGGACTCGACTGATTCCATTTGGTTTCACCAGTGAGAACAATGAAGATAAGCTGGTGCTGGTGAAAATAACAGTGGCGAACTACTTGTTCCGTCACCTCTGCACGTTGATTTCACCATATCCTTCCTTCAATGAGGCTGGACGTGGACGGAAGGTAGTATTTCATTGGGTATGTTAATGAATATTGCTGGAGTCGGTCACCCCGTTGCGCTCTTCTTGTTTCTTGCGCTTTCAATTTTGCACCCAGAGCTGCTCGGTCTACTCGCCGCATCAACGAGATTGCCACTCTTTGCAGCTCCGCTTTCCTGATAGCGACCATATTCGTCCGGAAAACTCATTTTCTTCATTCGCCCGCGCGTTGGCATCCTCGTCTCGGACATTCCAGTGAGCGGGATGCACGCCATTCACTTTTCCTTAACTATTTGCTAGTCGATCCGGTCACTGGGGCAGCTACAGTTACCTCATTCACGGGACGACGACCCTGCTTCAAGGCTGGTGTCGCTCGTTTGCACAATGTGGCGTGAAATATTTTTATACTAGCATGCGTTCATGAAATGTTCAAATTTGTCGACGGAGTCTCTTTTCGCTCACGCTAAATTGCTAAATTTGATTGGTTAACGGGACTCGTCTTTCATTCGTTGTTATTGAACGGTTTTCATTGGCGAATGTTAAGCCTACAAATGAAATTTAGCGTGAGCGAAAAGAGACTCCGTCGACAAATTTGAAGCCAGTATAAAAACAGGCCCGGAAAGCGAGCGAGCGCAGTAGTCGTTTGACGTTATATGCGGTACGTAGCTTGCGTTGCTCCGTTGCTGTGCGCGCATGCGCTTGTGATAGGTGTTTGAACTTTGTCCGCTAATGAACATTTTCATCCTGCGTATCACACTAATTAATTATATACACAATTGGATGCGTTCCTGCGAAGACAACAATTTAAGATATGTTGTGCTCGTTAATCCATTCGCATCTTCCATTGGTGAAAATCCACCGTAAAGTGTTTTGTCAGTGCAGCAATGATCAACCTCTATAAATGTATGTGAAATGAATTCCAGTCGACAACATTGCCGTTCCAAATGAAGAAGAGATGACGTCATTGACTCCCAATGGAGCAATAAAGTGGTTATGTAGTAAAGAAATAGAAAATTGCCGTATGGTGACGACTGTTTTCTGATTGTTGTGACGCATGTTGCGCGCAAAGAATTTAATTTTGAAGAAATACGGAATCAGAATGGAATTTTGGAATCTGGATTGCTCAGAAAGGAGGAATTGCTAAACAGTGAAGACGGAAAATGGTATGAACGGCCGAAGAAGTCTAAAAGTTGAAGCCCGACTGGTAGGGCATGTGCGGAACAGCGACACCTTCCGTTGTAATGGTACCGCCACTGACGGAAGAGGTCATTCTGGCTTCTTTAGTGATCCCATGGGCTAGTTTGTCATTGGAAAAAGTACGGCGTGGTTTTCTACTCCTCCAGTTGTGATTGATTGATCCAGTCGCCATGATGCTGGAGGCGCTGCTGATTAACCTGGATCCGGCCAATCTGATGAGATGAGATGAAGCTATGAATTAATGCAAAAATAATTCTGATATAGAATGCAACCTAGGTGGAGTTGGTTACGAGTAAACCAGACGAGCGATTGTCTTCTTGCACTACCGTTTTTCTCGAGTCCGTCTAATATTGCACTACATTGAAGAACTACTTATGCTTCCTTTCCCGCAAATATAAAATGTTAGAAGAGCGGCTGAAAAACTTCAGATGAAGGTGATGAAATTAAAATCAACCAGATGCCAGTCGACATGTGCAACAGAACGACTGCAACCTTGAAGGAGCGCTGGCATACAGCGAGCAGTGGCCTCATTGGCTAGCTCAACGTTGGTGAAGAGTGGACGCAACGGGTACAAGCGCACCCAACCTGGAGACGACGATGGTTGCGCGTGGGCGAAAAAAGCTCTGGTGTCTGTCGGTGGAGAAATAGGAACCTCAACCCGTTGAATTGTCGTTGTGATGAGAACAACAAGAATGTACAGTGAGAGTGCAACGTGGTGCTGACCGTCTCCTAGAAACCGGCCACAAAAACTGAGCATTGTAGCTGTATCCCTAAGATGGTCGCCACACCGAAACAGGAACCTCAAGCCGATGAATTGTCGTTGTGGTTACAAGAACAAGAAGAATGGCTCCTCAGAATATATGTATGAAGAAAGTTGCACAATGTACAGTTAGAGTGCAACGTGGTGACCGTCTCCTGGAAACCGACCACAAAACTGAGCATTCTAACACTATCCCTAAGATGGCCGCCTCGCTGAATCAGAATTTTCAAGCAGTTCTATTCCCGTTGATGTGGTGACAAAAACAAGAAGAATGGCTCAGAATATGTGTCTGAAGAAAGTTGTACAATGTTCAATAACGGTCACGGCAAACCTACACTGAGCATTCCAACACTATCTTTATTATGCAACACAAATTGTGGGAGCAATTAAAATAAAATGCATAGCATGTGCAATGAATGCTCATTTGTAGCACCAGTGCAGTTTATAAACTGCTCTATGAAGAATTAACTGATAAGAGAGGTTGTTGATCTTTGTCGACTAACGATCATTTTCATCCTGCGTATCACACTAATTATATCTACATGTGGATGCATTCCAGCGAAGTCTGCAAGTAAAGATCCAAGAGTCGGACTCCTTTCTCATTACTGTGTGAGAACCTCAAAGAAACCGAACGTATATTCCGTTCGAAGCTGGCTCCGTGGCAGAAGATGGACGCGTACCGATCGTACCTGCTGCCACAGATGAAATTCGGGCAAACGATTGCAAAATCGTCTGGAGATACGACCCCGCATCATTAGGATAAAGATGAAGCGTTGCATGCGCCGTTTTTGTGCTTGAAGTGACGGTACAAGTAGTAGTTCACTACTATTATTTTCACCAGCTCGAGCTTATTTTATCTCCATTGTCGTCACTGGTGAAGCTGAATGGCATACAGTCCAGACCACGATCATGCGCCAATAAGAAGAATTTATAAAACGTTTGTTACAACAATGGAAGCTAAGAACCCTTCCAGCTAAATGATTAACACTCCCAAACCATTGCACATGGAAATTGCAATACAAGACACAAGACGCACTAATGCACTGCTTGACATCAGTTTGGTTCGATATTTTCAATGGCTTTGACACTCAAATCCGTGCTACCTGAGAAGAAGGCGAGGCAGTCCACTTCGACGGTGCAGCATCCAAAGCCATCTCTGTCCAAGCTTAAGGCGAGAAGAAAACTCATATTCAAAGTTGTTAAGGTCTTTGTTATCTGATTGCATGTGAATATATTTATTTGTGTTTGTGCATTTGTTTTATTGCAT
>JYDO01000233.1:0-46042 GCA_001447755.1 Trichinella papuae | reverse complement strand
CTGCACTGCACTGCTCTATGCGCCCACGCACTCAGCTCCACGTCAACAGCTCTCGCACGATAACACCAGCACTCCGATCCTTCGATCGCAACACTCACTAACACAACTGACTCGATCTCACTCAACAACTCGATAACTTCGGTAACTCTTCTAACTCGATTTCTTCTCGTTCGCTGGTTTATATAAGGAGCGTGAACACCGCAGGTGTCCGATCTAGATCAGAGGAAATTTGATCCTTCATTGTCTTTGTGACAATCATCGGCCGCCGGCGCCACCATAATCCCTCAGCCAGTCGAACGGCTCCTTTGTTCTGATATCCGTGCGGCTCCACATCGTCGGGCGTGGTCTTGCGTCTGCTGTTCTCTTCCATGCCTTCGGCAGCATCCCTGCTGTGCTGCGGTCGCAACGCCCTGATAAGCATCTCGGATGACCCCTGAAATTATCCTCGCATGCTGCGAATGGCGTACTTGACCTACATGGCCTCGTGAGCATTTTGGCGGGAAACTTGCGTTTCCAACATCCTCCCCCCCCGATGGACCCTGTCCATCACGAAGATCCGGCCGGCTCCACCAAGATCAGTGACCGCACTGATCTGGTAACCAACCCCTTGGAAATCTTCACTCGGGCTGAACGAGCGACTCCGTCGCCACCGTTCTGCAGTTGAACGATTCTTCCGAGGGCCCACTGGCTCCTGGGAAGATTCTGTTCTGTCACCAGCACTATGTCTCCGACCCTCGGCTGCTGCTGGAGCTGTCTCCACTTTCCGCGCGCTGAGAGCGTTACCAAATACTCTCGCTTCCAGCGAGACCACAGGTGTTCCACCATCTTCCTTTGGTACCTCCAGCGACGGTGCAGTAGGGTCAGGCTGCGGTTGTCTCCTCTGACTGGCCGACCATGCTGGTCCCGGTCGGGCAAGGAGGACAATTCTCTTCCGATGAGGAAGTGTGCCGGGGTAAGAGCCAGATCGTCATCGGCTCGATCACTTACGATCGTCAGAGGCCGATCGTTGATCCTGGCCTCTATCTCGCAGAGCACCGTACGCAGCTCCTCCGGATCTGCTCTGCTTCGCCCCAGAACCTTTGTCAGTGCCACTTTCACTGACCTCACGAGCCGCTCCCAGTATCCTCCGCACCACGGGGCTCTTTCCGTGATGAACCTCCACTCGATGTGCTCATCAGCAAGGGTTCGCTGGACCACCTCCCAGTTGTGGCTGCGGAAGAGCGGCTTCAGGAAGCTTCCGGCCTGACGGAAGGTCCTGAAATTGTCGGACTGGATGAGCTTTGGCCGACCCCGCCTCGAAATGAACCGACGCAACGCACCCAAAAAGCTGTTAACAGTCATGTCCATGACCAACTCCAGGTGGATCGCTCGCACCACCATGCAGGTGAAAACGCACACATACGTCTTCACGAACTCATGGCGTGCCTCTGGTCTTCTTGCTAGGATCGGGCCGGCAAAGTCGACACCAACATGCCGGAACGGCCCCGTAGGTGTCACTCGTTCAGCCGGCAGCTCACCCATCTTTTGGCCGAATGGTTGGCCCACTGATCGTCGACATGTCACGCACTGCCTGATGACATTCTTCACAGCGCTCCTCCCTCTCGTTATCCAATAGCGCTGTCTGCTCGCAGCGAGGGTCTGGTTCACTCCTGCGTGCAGCTGTCTCTGGTGCACATGCCGGATGATCATTCTCACGACATCATCTCCATGCGGGAGCAGCATGGGATGCTTCGTTTCTGATGGCAGGTTCGCGCGACGCAAACGACCACCGACCCTCAGGACCCCTTTGTCATCGACGTACGGGCAGAACTCCTTCAGTTCCTTCATCCTGACGCTCCCCAAGTCGGTCTTGCCGTAGGCGTCCACCTGGATCTGCCGAATCCACACTGCTTCTGCCTCTTCGATCTCCACTGCCGTCGGTCCACGCGTCGTTCTCCGTAACTCCGCAGGCAGCCGCGCATTGTTGATGAAACGCAGGCAGAACGCGGTCACGCGAAGCAGCTTCACGTAACTACTGTATCGAGTGGGATCGATGATGCTCCTCACATCCCACCTCAACACAGCCACCATCACCAGGGCTGATCGTCTGCCCTCCTTCTCCGCTTCAGCACGGTCCTGGTCTCTCTTCACCTTGATGTCCGGCCACGATGCTTCTGCCAACAGAAGCCACCCTGGGCCAGACCACCAGAGGGTCTCCGACGAGATCCGCTGGAGCGAACACCCTCGGCTGAGCAAATCAGCCGGGTCCGCGAAGCCGTGCAGTTCTAGCCTGGTGATGTCTTCAACCGAGACTTGGACGACAGCTCGGTTCACGGCTATCCTGTGAAGGTCTGGCAACTCCTCCTTCCAGGTCTGCCACTGGGATCTCAGCTCTGATGGTAGCGGATCGTCCCATGCGATCCCCTCTTGCCACAGCAGCTGGATCATCATTTTCGCCCTCACCGTATATGGTGCCAGGCATCCCAACGGATCGAAGACCGAGGCCGCTAGCGTCAGTATACCTCTCTTCGTGTCCGGGATCTCGGCCACCACCTTCTCCGGTGGACGGAAGGTAAGCACGTCTGCTCCCCTCTCCCAAAGGATCCCCAGGGTCTTCCACAGCCGACTTCCGTCGCTGGCTTCTCCATCCCCTGCAAGGACATCCTTCACGACGTCCGGCGAATTGCTCGCCCATTTTGCGAGACAAAATCCCCCCTTGCCCAACAGGCTGGTTGCTTCCCTTGCCAACCTCTTTGCATCCCTGATGCTGTTGCAACTAACAACCAGATCGTCCACGTACATGTTGGGCAAGATGTCACTGAGTGCACCTGGGCACTCCGCCTCATGCCTTTCTGCATGCAGGCGTACCGTCTGCATCGCCAGGTATGGCGAGCAGGTCAAACCGAAACAGACTCGCGACAGTCTGTACGTCTTCGGGAGCTCATCTCTGCCTGGCTCCTGCCACAGGAACCTGCAGACGTCCTTGTCTGCCTCATGCAGAGCCACTTGCAAGTACATTTTTTGGATGTCGGCTTGCAACCCAATCCTGTACCGCCTGAAGCGAATCAGGATCCCCAGCAGATCCGTCTGGAGATTCGCTCCGGGGTCTAACAGGTCGTTTAATGAGACTCCCCTGAACTGAGCCGACCCGTCGAAGACCACTCGACACTTCACATCACCCGTGCTACCCTTCTGGTAGACAGCGTGATGTGGAAGGTACCAGGTGCGCCCCACTGGCCCTTCCTCTGGAGCCTCTTCCGCCCAGCCATTGTCCAGGTAGGACCGAATGACTGCGGAGTACTCATACAGTCTTCTCGGGTCGCGGATCAGCTTCTTCTGAACCGAACCAAGCCGCTTCAGCGCCAGCTTGTAATTGTTCGGCAACACGCTGCCGGCCTTCTTCCAAAGAAGCCGGACCGTGTATCGGACTCCATCATACGAGAGGGACCGCTCGAACTCTTCTCGTGCCTTGTCCGACTGGGCCTTTTCTGATTCCGGGTGAATCCCGATCGCTTCAAGTTCCCAGAACTTCCGTAAGATCAGGTCACACTCTGAGTTGGATGACTCACCAACTGGGACAACTGGTGTCTGCGACTGCGGGGGTGGCTGTGGTCCGCAGACCACCCATCCGAGGCAGGTCTCAACTGCCACAGGATCGTCCTCGCCTCCTCGCACGATTGTTGTCCCCATCATCCGGAAAAAGTGGTCGATTCCCAAGACGACGTGCACTTGCAGTTCTTCTTCTCTCTCCTCTTCTGGCAGTCCCAAGCCGCGGAGGTGTGGCCACGCCTTGATCGAAATCCCTGACAGGACGATGTTGTCGCACAGCTTCTCCATAGTCAGTGCTCTCACTGGCCTTCGGGGACCCCCACCCACGGGGCTCAACCAGAAGTTCACCCACTGCGACTCCTGGGATCTGCGACATCCCCCGCCGAAGCCGTGCACAGCGATTGAGAGCGTCTTGCCTCTCAACCCAAGCTCACGTGCCACGTCCGCTCTTATAAATGATCGTTCCGCTGCAGTATCGAACATGCAGTTCACGACCATCTGCTTGTCTCCGTCGCCATGAGCGAGGGCCCGGATGATCTGCAGCCGGGTTCCGCCCTCCTCATCGAACGACACCAAGTTCACATTCAGGGATCTGGGCCCTGAGTCCCCCTTCTGTTCCTCCTTCCGAGGCAGGTCAGAAGGCTTGCCGCCGGATGGCGGGTCTGGGGAGTTACCTTTCCTCCCGCCTTTCACGCTTCCTCCACGCTGGCCACACCTGTTCGCGTAGTGTCCTGGCTCGAAGCACCTGAAGCACAAGCCCGCCTTACAGGCCAACGCCTTGCGCAGCTTGCGGTCCGCTTTCAGCACTTCCTGACACTCTGAAGCCTTGTGTGGGCCCTTGCAGATGCGGCAACCTTCTGCAACTGTAGCGTGGAGGAAAGTGGCCGTTCTCCTGTCCCTGACAGGCAGACTGCCCTTTCGAGTTGTGGTGTTGCTCGGATGACTCTCGGACGATGTCCCTTTATCCCGGTTGCGCCCTGCGCCGTGGGATTCCGCCATCGCTTCTGCCCGCTCTCGAAGGAACCGCTGGAAGGCCGTCAGGTCCGACCGCAACCTCTCGTCGGCCTTCACCAGCTTGTCCCACTCGATCCGACTGGCGGCTGTTATCCTCTCCCTGTAACCAATGACCAGCATCTCCGCGGCCGAGATCTCGGTTCCGCGGGGGTCCTTGCCCAATGCCGTCAACGCATCGACGTTACGGTCGATGTGGTCGGAGAGTCTTTCCATAGTCCATCCGGTGGTGTTGGCTGTTGTTAGCTCCAGCACGAGTTTCCTCACCGCAATGTACGGCCGGTCGAAGCGCTCCTTCAACCGCTGTACTGCCACCTCGTAATCGGCGTTTGAGGATGACAGGCCGATGATCGCTTTCAGGGCATCCCCTGTCAGGCAGCCGCGCAGGTACGTCAGCTTAGCTCCGTCTGACAGGTCCGTCCTTTTGTGGATGCTGTCAGCAAACCGGTCCCAGAATCCGCGGAACTCAGTGAAGTCGCCTCCAAACTTTGGAAGCTCCAGGGACGGCAGTCTCACGTTCCTCTCACTCTCGGTTCCCTTCTTCTGGCTGCTTGCGATTTCCACTTTTCCTGCGCTTATCAGGGTTCGCGCACGGACCGTGATGTCACGGAAGCCCCTCCTGTACTCTGCCCATTCGGCCATCGCGGTGTTGACGTCTTCTCCATCCAGGCTGGCTTCGTACTCTTCCTGGAGGAGGTCGACTCGACGGTACAATTCTTCCGTCGCTCCGAGCTGCGCTTCAATGATGCCCGTTGCAGCATCATCGGCGCATAGTTGTTCTAGTTCTTCCGTGAAGAACTGCAGCCGCCTCTTCAACGTGATCAGCTTCCTGGGGGGAACTGACGCACTTGTTCTTGGCATTGTTCCACTACCACAATCTATCCGTAGATCGCCGGTTCGATGTAGTTGCAATCTCTTGAAATCACACTCACACAATCCGGCTCGGAGGACCAAATTGTTGCGAAGACAACAGTATTTGATGGATTTTCAGTGGACTGTATTAATTTAGTAGTAGATTATGGTAGATCGCTTGTCGATCTGCAAGGACAATTCTTGCTGTAGTTAAAACAACTCCTTGGGAGGGTAGGAATTTATTTTATCTAACAACAGCGACAGATTGGTGATTCGACAATCACCCAAAACAGATTCTGCGACAAACGGTAACAATCTGCACTGCACTGCTCTATGCGCCCACGCACTCAGCTCCACGTCAACAGCTCTCGCACGATAACACCAGCACTCCGATCCTTCGATCGCAACACTCACTAACACAACTGACTCGATCTCACTCAACAACTCGATAACTTCGGTAACTCTTCTAACTCGATTTCTTCTCGTTCGCTGGTTTATATAAGGAGCGTGAACACCGCAGGTGTCCGATCTAGATCAGAGGAAATTTGATCCTTCATTGTCTTTGTGACAATCATCGGCCGCCGGCGCCACCATAATCCCTCAGCCAGTCGAACGGCTCCTTTGTTCTGATATCCGTGCGGCTCCACATCGTCGGGCGTGGTCTTGCGTCTGCTGTTCTCTTCCATGCCTTCGGCAGCATCCCTGCTGTGCTGCGGTCGCAACGCCCTGATAAGCATCTCGGATGACCCCTGAAATTATCCTCGCATGCTGCGAATGGCGTACTTGACCTACATGGCCTTGTGAGCATTTTGGCGGGAAACTTGCGTTTCCAACATCCTCCCCCCCCGATGGACCCTGTCCATCACGAAGATCCGGCCGGCTCCACCAAGATCAGTGACCGCACTGATCTGGTAACCAACCCCTTGGAAATCTTCACTCGGGCTGAACGAGCGACTCCGTCGCCACCGTTCTGCAGTTGAACGATTCTTCCGAGGGCCCACTGGCTCCTGGGAAGATTCTGTTCTGTCACCAGCACTATGTCTCCGACCCTCGGCTGCTGCTGGAGCTGTCTCCACTTTCCGCGCGCTGAGAGCGTTACCAAATACTCTCGCTTCCAGCGAGACCACAGGTGTTCCACCATCTTCCTTTGGTACCTCCAGCGACGGTGCAGTAGGGTCAGGCTGCGGTTGTCTCCTCTGACTGGCCGACCATGCTGGTCCCGGTCGGGCAAGGAGGACAATTCTCTTCCGATGAGGAAGTGTGCCGGGGTAAGAGCCAGATCGTCATCGGCTCGATCACTTACGATCGTCAGAGGCCGATCGTTGATCCTGGCCTCTATCTCGCAGAGCACCGTACGCAGCTCCTCCGGATCTGCTCTGCTTCGCCCCAGAACCTTTGTCAGTGCCACTTTCACTGACCTCACGAGCCGCTCCCAGTATCCTCCGCACCACGGGGCTCTTTCCGTGATGAACCTCCACTCGATGTGCTCATCAGCAAGGGTTCGCTGGACCACCTCCCAGTTGTGGCTGCGGAAGAGCGGCTTCAGGAAGCTTCCGGCCTGACGGAAGGTCCTGAAATTGTCGGACTGGATGAGCTTTGGCCGACCCCGCCTCGAAATGAACCGACGCAACGCACCCAAAAAGCTGTTAACAGTCATGTCCATGACCAACTCCAGGTGGATCGCTCGCACCACCATGCAGGTGAAAACGCACACATACGTCTTCACGAACTCATGGCGTGCCTCTGGTCTTCTTGCTAGGATCGGGCCGGCAAAGTCGACACCAACATGCCGGAACGGCCCCGTAGGTGTCACTCGTTCAGCCGGCAGCTCACCCATCTTTTGGCCGAATGGTTGGCCCACTGATCGTCGACATGTCACGCACTGCCTGATGACATTCTTCACAGCGCTCCTCCCTCTCGTTATCCAATAGCGCTGTCTGCTCGCAGCGAGGGTCTGGTTCACTCCTGCGTGCAGCTGTCTCTGGTGCACATGCCGGATGATCATTCTCACGACATCATCTCCATGCGGGAGCAGCATGGGATGCTTCGTTTCTGATGGCAGGTTCGCGCGACGCAAACGACCACCGACCCTCAGGACCCCTTTGTCATCGACGTACGGGCAGAACTCCTTCAGTTCCTTCATCCTGACGCTCCCCAAGTCGGTCTTGCCGTAGGCGTCCACCTGGATCTGCCGAATCCACACTGCTTCTGCCTCTTCGATCTCCACTGCCGTCGGTCCACGCGTCGTTCTCCGTAACTCCGCAGGCAGCCGCGCATTGTTGATGAAACGCAGGCAGAACGCGGTCACGCGAAGCAGCTTCACGTAACTACTGTATCGAGTGGGATCGATGATGCTCCTCACATCCCACCTCAACACAGCCACCATCACCAGGGCTGATCGTCTGCCCTCCTTCTCCGCTTCAGCACGGTCCTGGTCTCTCTTCACCTTGATGTCCGGCCACGATGCTTCTGCCAACAGAAGCCACCCTGGGCCAGACCACCAGAGGGTCTCCGACGAGATCCGCTGGAGCGAACACCCTCGGCTGAGCAAATCAGCCGGGTCCGCGAAGCCGTGCAGTTCTAGCCTGGTGATGTCTTCAACCGAGACTTGGACGACAGCTCGGTTCACGGCTATCCTGTGAAGGTCTGGCAACTCCTCCTTCCAGGTCTGCCACTGGGATCTCAGCTCTGATGGTAGCGGATCGTCCCATGCGATCCCCTCTTGCCACAGCAGCTGGATCATCATTTTCGCCCTCACCGTATATGGTGCCAGGCATCCCAACGGATCGAAGACCGAGGCCGCTAGCGTCAGTATACCTCTCTTCGTGTCCGGGATCTCGGCCACCACCTTCTCCGGTGGACGGAAGGTAAGCACGTCTGCTCCCCTCTCCCAAAGGATCCCCAGGGTCTTCCACAGCCGACTTCCGTCGCTGGCTTCTCCATCCCCTGCAAGGACATCCTTCACGACGTCCGGCGAATTGCTCGCCCATTTTGCGAGACAAAATCCCCCCTTGCCCAACAGGCTGGTTGCTTCCCTTGCCAACCTCTTTGCATCCCTGATGCTGTTGCAACTAACAACCAGATCGTCCACGTACATGTTGGGCAAGATGTCACTGAGTGCACCTGGGCACTCCGCCTCATGCCTTTCTGCATGCAGGCGTACCGTCTGCATCGCCAGGTATGGCGAGCAGGTCAAACCGAAACAGACTCGCGACAGTCTGTACGTCTTCGGGAGCTCATCTCTGCCTGGCTCCTGCCACAGGAACCTGCAGACGTCCTTGTCTGCCTCATGCAGAGCCACTTGCAAGTACATTTTTTGGATGTCGGCTTGCAACCCAATCCTGTACCGCCTGAAGCGAATCAGGATCCCCAGCAGATCCGTCTGGAGATTCGCTCCGGGGTCTAACAGGTCGTTTAATGAGACTCCCCTGAACTGAGCCGACCCGTCGAAGACCACTCGACACTTCACATCACCCGTGCTACCCTTCTGGTAGACAGCGTGATGTGGAAGGTACCAGGTGCGCCCNATTTTTGTGTGAATTATTCTACCGTAACGCCATGAAATTAGGAACATTAAAAATTCATGCACAGCGAACCGCTACTCTAGCGAATTAGAATGGAATAATTTCAAGTGATTTAAAAAAAGAATTTAAATGCATAAAGTTGAAAGTAGTTTACGTGGATATAAATTCTTTTTTTAAAGATGAATTCTTACCTGATCTCATTATATGAAAACCAAAATTATATAATTTTACAGTGAAATATCTTAGATCTTACATATTAGAAACTCAAGCACTTAATTCGAAGCATCCTTTCGAAGCATCCCTAGCCCAGTCTTATAGAATCAGGACACCCAAGAAATCATACATGCCTCTTGTTTTCTTTTGATCTGCTTCGTGCCATCTATGGATTTTTGTACGGTGTCATCTGCATTTTTTTTTCTCTTCTCCATTCTCTATACCTGCAAAAATGATATTAAATCAAAACTTTCCTCACTTTATCACTTAGTAAAATTTACACCAAATTGAAAACTGAATTTTGAAATATAATAATTAACTGCTTTTTAATTAAAAGGCAACATTTACAAAATAAGTATACAAAAATTTCGAAGATAATTAAAACACACTTACAAAAACGAATTACTTTTCATGAATTATAAACGGCCACTATTTAACGCCATATTAAATTCAGAGAACATTTTACGACGCTACCACTTGCCACGTAAGTCAAACAAACAAGTGCCCAATTACTGATGATAAGGCACCGTTATGGCGATCGTTATTTGCATAATGGAGCGCTAGAAATCTTTTTGAGGTCAAACTTTTTTCATTCTGTATGAATATTTAATTAATAAAATTCAGGTATAAAGTTAAGTTTATCTGTCAATTAAAAAGTAGGATTGATGAAGAATTAACGCATTATAAAAAAACAGCATGCCAAAAATAGATGCAAAACATCATTTTCTTATGTTTTCTTCGATCAAATGAGAGTTTTCAATTTAGTGCCAGCTAAATTGCACCTGCAACACGCTTTTTAATACAGAATCCATTTCCTGCCAAAAAATTTCCTGAAATTTTGGGGTGCGATTGAAGAAAGTCCCCAAACTTTGCGAAAAAATGATACTGAATAATTTAAGCTTTTATTCATAAGAATGTATGTAAATGTGATCATGTATATATGATGTTCAATATGTTATGATGTTACGATATATGAAGTTCAATGTGTCCTCAACTGATACAACTTATCAAATCGGACAGTATGAATTTCAAAAAATAATCCAATTCCACTATAAAAAAAAAGAGAAGATACAAGATATTTCATATTTTAAAAAACAATATGCATATTTATGTGAAAAAGAGAAAATAACCGTATACTGAATTGAGAAGAGTAGAAAATTTAAGTGAAACGTGAAAAGAATAATAACGTACGATCAATCAAAATGGATAATATTAAGTAAATAAAAAGTGATAAATAATAATAATAATAATAATAATAATAATAAATAACATGGAGAGTATTTGAAAAGGATCAAATGATGGGTCAAAGTGCGGTCGATATGACCGAACTGATGCCGTGTATAAGTAGAGTTGGCGGCAAACCGTCGGTCATGCACTGAAGACATGCCAAATAGACGTCCGAGAGGGCGGGGTCGGCTGGCGGGGGTGGCAAGTTCAGAAACACAACTCCCGTCGTGCTGCTCTGGTGGCGCAGCAGCTGGTTGAAACATCTCAAAAAACGTCGAGGCATACCGATCAAGCTGCCTTGGTCAACACCGCCAGACGAAGACGACTCTCCACTGTCGTTCACATCATGAATCACCTGATCCCAGGGCAGGATGATCGACTGAGCGGTAATGCGCAGTTGACTGAGCATCTCCCTCAGCTGAGCCTCTTTGCACTGCATGTCTAGCACCGACGTGACGCTGATGAACACGCGCAACAAGATCCGATTCTTCCAACGGCCGGCCATGCTCAGGATGCAAGCCAGCTGAAGCACAAACAAAGAGCTGTTGTCCCAGTTGAAACTGGCCTCCTCCGGACGAGTCATATCCACGGGCCAAACGTCGACATAGCGGCGTCCGGGCGAGCCCAACAGCAGCTTCTCCTTGTCCAACGACTGAAAGTGTCTAGCCAAAACGATGTTCTTGTTCATGCGCAGCACATCACGAATCAGCTGCACGTAGTCGAGACGGTCCAGACGAGTTCCGGACAATGCCGGCAAGTCGGGTCCGGTGAAGTATTCCACCACCTCGGCCCGTTCGAGTTTGGCAAATTTGATGCTCCTCAAAAAACGACCCTTGTCAAATGTGTTCTGCGAGGGCGTGCTGTCGTGAAAGCCCAGTATAACGGTGTTCGGCTTCATCGCGCCTATGCCGCTCAGACGGATCAGCTGGCCGGCACCATCACGTATTGTCTTCGCGACAGTAATCTCGACAAATGCCTTGATTTTCAAATAATCCACCAAACCTAACCAATAGGGCATGTCTTGCTGAGCGGGATCCAATTGTTGTTCACTGTCATCTGCAATCGATTTCACGTGACCAATGACGTACAAGCCGGACTTTTTCAAATCGTTCACAAAGTCGATCAAAGGCAAACAAGAACGAGGATTCGCTACCAGCAGCAATACTTGCGGTCGCCAGAATTTAACATGCTCTTTTCGCGGATCAAGCATCAACAAATACTTGCGTACCTGGTGAAATATCAACGCCTGACTAATGGAACCCCAACTGGCAGGCATCGGTGCCGCGTAATGCAAGCCAATCAACAAAAGCAACAAAAATATTATTGCAACACCAGACGACACCGGATTCACGACAAACATCATCGCAATACAACCAGCAAAGCCGCAGAATGATGTGCACACAGAAAAGTATCGAAAAGTAGGTCTGAAAAGCCAATTAAAAAATCAAACTATTATATATGTATATATATATATGTATGTATGTATGATTTTAGTAACCTAAAATTTGGAGCCGATGTCAGGTCCAATGCTAAACAGGCAAGATTAACTGCCGCGTAAGAGAGTAAGAATAACACAGAAGTAATCTGCGCAATAACGTTGAAAGAGCCGATCAGCAGAACTGCCTAAAATTAAAAAGAAAAAATTAAAAAAAAAACAGATCACTCATAATTAGAGAAGAACAAAACAATCATACTACAACTAATGCCCAAGACATGAGAACGGCAATGCCAGGATTACCACCTCTGTGGCATGCGGCCACGTGAAGTAGAACGCCTGTACAAAGCAAGTGTAAAATATTAAACATATTCAACATTTACACAACAACAAAACATCCACTAACCAAACAATCGGTCCACAGCTAATCGAAAAAGCACCCTTGAAGCGCCAATCAAATTGCTAAGTGCCGCTGCCAATGTCGCGGCAATAATTCCAATAAAAATGAACGGTGGCCAAATGTTGATATTTTGCATAACAATGTAGTTGTTTTGCAACAACATGTTGGAACAAGAAGCGCCAATCAAAAACGTTGTCAAAAAATATACTAAAAATGTTGCCAGCAACGCTTGCAATGTTCCTCTTGGAATAGAAATATTGGGCTGCTTCAATTCGCCTGACATGTTGGCGCCGGCCATCAAACCCGTTATACCGCTGAATACCACCGCAAATACTAATGCAAACGTCATGTGAATGCCAGTTGTATAATCAACACTCCAATTTGGGTACAAATTTTCCAAAAATGTATAACTTCTCACACCAGTGTAATTTGCATAAGCAGTCAAATTTTTTATCAGCGTGCCATTAACGTCCAATCGACCAAATGGATTATTCTCTGGCAACGGCACGGAAATAGGATTGAAAAATATCATCAAACTCAACAAAAAACTGCAATAAGATATGATGACAACGATCAATACTAAGGCGGATGTGCGGGCAAACATCTGAGCACCAACCAAACAAATTACCAAAAGCAAAAGAGAAATGCATAAGCCATAGCCAAATGCCCACCAATGGCCACTTGGTAAAGCGTCGTCAACAGTATAACCTGAATGAAATGAGAACAATGTTCACAGCATTGAATTATATTCATAATCTTATTGAAAAGAAAAGAAAATAGAAAAAATTATTCAACTTACCACCTGGACCGAAATTATTAATCAATGCTTCCGTAAAAGCTGATATATACAGTGAACACGAAAAAATGTTCGCCAAAAAAAATAAAACGCCAATACTTCCACCAAATTCTGGTCCAAGGGCACGGCTTATCATATCTGAAAATTTGCAAAATTGATCATTTTCAAAAATTACTTATTTCACTTAAAACTTTAAACTTAAGCGACAGAAGAAAAGTAAACACAAAAATAATCGCATGTTATTTTAACGATAATTATGTAACGCATGAAATGTAAAATGTTCGATACACTTACAATAAACGCCTCCGCCTTCAATGGCCCCGTTAGTTGATATAGCACACAGAGATAAAACAGTGAACAAAATAATGATATACGCAATCGCGAGCTGCAACAACGTCATCAAAATGCCAGCCTGACCAACAACAAAACCTAAAATTATTCTACTTCAACTAGTAAAATACATTTGTTTTAACATAATAAATTCGTTGTTCGTTTTTTGTACCGCCAAATAAAAAATACTTGATAATCACAATGGATTACAATATGAACAGTCTCTACAATGAAAACATTCAACATTCTTGCAGTCCACTTTACAACTGCTGATAAAAATGATAATCTTTCGATAAACAAATTAATCACTAGATATGAACAATTTTTTCTTAAAAACATTTTTATCTGGTAGATATTAAAATTTCATGCACTTCAAAAGATACGCTGACATCGTTACCATGAACAGAATTTAATGTTAAAGAAAATATCTGTGCAAAACAAGTTTCTATTATTATACAAAATAAAATTTCTGAAAATTACATTTTAATTCATCTTATCACCATTAATATAAAATTTATTAGATTATCAACTTTCAAGAAGATAAAATTATCTTAACTTAATGTGACAATGAAAAAAATTATGAGATATCAACACGGAAACAGGTGAAATGTAATAATAAAAAAATAGGTGAAACCTAATAAGTGCAGTGAATGGCATTTAACACATTTCATCACGAAAAATTTTGCCAACACTATCAGTTCAAGTTCTTCAATTTGCATGGAGTAAATTCCAAGCAATCATTTGGGTAAAATAAATTGAAAATAAATATTTAAGCTTAAACCTTAACTCCATTTTATAATAAAATGCTATAAAAACTTTGACGAAAGTATCGAGAAAAAAAAGTAGTAAAATAAAAAAAAACTGCATACCAATTCTTAAAAATAGCATGACACTAAACATAGACAACGCAACTGGACAGAAAACACCAGAAAATGTTGACAAGCCTTCTGATCTGGCACCACCTGAAGTAAAACCCAGTGCCTCTGTGAGGCCACTTAAGCTTCGTAACAAATTCACCCGCAAAAGAGGTGCATTGTCTTGAGTGCTCGGTGGAATGGCGTCAGATGCAATCGCACCCCCTGTAACAGGCTCTTCCGCATTACCAACTTCTTCGGGCCTTTCCATTCTAGGAATCACGTCCGTGGACTGGTATGACATGGCTGCACTTGCAAACGATTGATTGTCCATATTATGGCAGTCGTGTTCAACAAGACGCAAGATCAACAAAAACTAAAAAGAAAATTTCAAGTATACAGTTTTACGCTTTTATATTCAATCAGTCAGAAATTCAAACGTAATGCGGATCTTATAAAAAGCGATTTCGTGTAAATGGGACACGCAAGTCGGAAAACAACGCAAACCTCATGCTGTACTGTATTACAAAGCTGCTTACTGTAATCGTCATGTACATTATTTTTTCTTTAAATAACTGATCAAATAAATGGGCATTAAAATTGTAGCTTTAAACAACTTTAAACAGAAAAATAATTTTTCATTTACACATAACTTTAAAATAATTTTCCTATTGTTCCCATACAATTTTGCAGTTCGGAAGTTATTTGACTATAATTGGCCTCAAATTTTTTGTATTAACAATTACATTGTTTGTTTGGCTTGTTATCTTTCATTTTAAGCTTCAAGATGAAAAACTTAATTACTTTTATATTCAAAATTGTTTTTGCATCATAATTTTTTACTTAACAAATTACCTTGTGCATTACTTTTCATCGGTTATCAAAAAAATTTCATTCGTTTTCAAAATTTCTTATTTTATTATTTTAGTGCATTTTTCCCTTCACTGATCGAAATTATATTTATTTTTCATAAATACTCTGAAATATTCTACTGATCGTTTTTATTTATCTTAGAATTATTTTTGAAAGAAAATGGTTTATCACGAATTGAAAAATAATTTGCTTTAACTTCATGCTAGAATGACTTTTTTGTATGTCCTGCAATATTATTTAGCAATATATTGGTGTTCATTGTTCTATGTATATGACAGAACATTAAAATTAACTTTTAACTTTTTATTGAACTACACGTGTAAAATTTTTTAAAATTTACTAAATAATAGGAATTTTTTAACAGTAAACAATTTTTCAAGAAACTTCGAAGCAGGTAGGTAAAAACAACATAGAAAGTTATGAGATGTAAAAGAAACGCCAAAAAATATATACCTCAACTACATTGTTCTCTGATTGAGCAGAATCAACTGAAGCCAAAACATGTTGCATAAAATATGTGAGTTAAAAAAAGGTTTAAAAACTTTGCATTGTAGCTAAAAAACGTATAAATTTATACATCTTTTTATTTAATTCATGGATATTATTGAAAAAAAAGCATTTATATGTTTTTTAATTGAAAAAACTGAAAATTTGTAAGTTAATTAAATTTAATTTTGAAAAATTAGAAATTAAAAAATAAAAAATGCCTTAATTTCAGTGAAAATATGTATTCAACTTGTGAACATAAATAAAGGAATTAATCTTTTACTGCTGGAGGGTGGTGTGGCGTAGAGGATAGTACCTCTGCCAAGCAAAACATATAACACCCCTCCATAACCGAGTTCGATTCCCGGTTAACAATTGAAAAAGCTAAGCGTACACATAAGCTATATGCGCTGACCGGTTAAAGGTGGTGTGGCGTAGAGGATAGTACCTCTGCCAACCAAAACATAAAATACCCCTCCAGAACCGAGTTCGATTCCCGGTTAACAATTGAAAAAGCTAAGTGTACACATAAGCTATATGCGCTGACCGGTTAAAGCACAACCGAGAGAACAGCAGCATGAACAAAAACACCTTCAATGTGCTGAAGTGAAATTTTATGTGCAATAAGATAGCAGATACTGAACTAGAGGTCTCGTCAAACCTGCTAGTCTGGTTCACTGCTTCTGATGTGCGCAATATCTACAAAAAAGCACAAAATCCAAAGGTATGTGAAAGCGAAAGGAAGATCGGTGTGTACACATGAAAAACTGAGGGGGCACCAATCTTTTTAAAATTCACTGGTAAAAAATGTTTTCAACAACAAGCTAACATTGACAACGTCGAATGATTTCATTTGAAATGCAAATAAATGTTCACTTTTAATATGCATATCATTTTTATTTCTGTGATATTCATGTCAACGAGTGTTGTTATTAAGCGGTGCTTTCCTTTTATTTTCAAATTTACTCTTATCTATCATCAATTTATTCAAAATTACAAAATAATTTAGTCTGAAGAAAAAACATTTTTTAATCATGAGCAATAAGTTTGAATTCAATCTACAAGTATTATTAATATTAAGACTATTTGAACTCTTTGAGATAAATAGTCGTCGGCATTTTTTGAAATAAAGCTCTGTCTGCGCATTGTTTGTCATACTTGCTCTGTCAGTTGTGGTCGTATTAAAATATTTAACTTGAAAATCATGTTCTGCAAAAATTATTACTGTTGAATTTATCAATCTATTTCAACTTTTATTTCAGAATTATATTCATAAATATGTGAATAATATAATGTCAATTTTTTATATGCAAAATGCACGATCAACTGTCAATAAATTCGTCTGATTTTGCATTATACTTATATTTCTTTATCAATAGCTACGCATCATTGTTGTTGATGAATGATGCCATTTTCATAGATTGTATAAAATGAAGTGAAGTACGGAATATTTTATTTTTCCTTAACTGGCAATATTGACATTTTAAAATTTGCATAATGCAGTAATTTCAACCTTACCCTTGTTCAGCTTTGTTACGTGATTATGCTTATTTACCCGAAGGTGATGAACAATATGTATGCATTGGATGAATGATGATAGAAATGAAAATTTGCATCAAATTGCATTGTTGTTCCGCAATTAATAAAGCAATAGATTATTTCAAAGGTTTTGAACGATGTTTTATCTGCTGCTGATGCATTGTTTTGCGTTTATTCACTTTGGTTTGCCATCATCAGATCATCTCATAAAGGTGGCGAAATGTAGATCTGTTTGTTTGCATTATGTGAGTTATTATGAAATTGTTTTAATTTAATTTTTGTTAATATTACAATATTTTAGTTAGGCTTTCAAAGAATAGTTGAACGCTATCATGGAAAAGCGGATATCAGCTACGTTTGTTCTGATTACCTTTGCAAAAATGTTCGCATTGATTTTTGTTTTTCCATTTTCAGTGTTGTATTTTATTTGTTTGTTTGTTTGTAAATTATGGAATTATTTAGTGTTGGGATAATTGCCATCAGAATTCTGAAAATCATCAATCATGCTTATCTGGCTGCAAAACACATTCCGTAAAGCAAACTTTTTCAGGAAATCACTTATTTGTTTACATTTTTGATACTGCAGAACTCTGCCTGGTGTGAAGAAAGTTGTGATGCATTTGATGCGATTTTTTCAAACACTAGTACATTTCTTGAATGTCATTAATTGAAATATTTTGTCTGTTTGTTGTGACTTTTTAGACCAAGAAATACAATTCCATCCAGACAATGTGCATTTTATTTGTATGAATTTGGTGGGCAATATTGAATCACCTTCCGCCATTGCATTGTATCGCATTAATGATGATCAATCAATTCTTCAAGGTCCAACTGTATATTTGGTGGAATCGAGACAAAAAGTTTGGAGTTTTACAGATAATTCATTCGAAACTTCTACATGGACTGTTGTTGGAATGGCAAGTTATTTTGAATTATTATCTTCAGGTGGAATTTTTATGAATATATAAGGTAGTTATTTTTAGAGAGCTGATCAATTATTTAGTCTGCAGCCACTTTTACCGAATCAATTTTATCAAGTGCGTGTTACTGCTGTACAGCAAATTAATAATGTTGTTCTTGGTTTCGAAAGTGGGTGGCAGCAGATGCTAATAGGTAATAGTGATAATGTTTGAAAATTAATTGAATTAATTTTATTTCCTTTTGTTATCAGGTGAAGCTGCTCTTGGTCCGGTTAGTTCATTAAAAATAAAAGAGCAAATTTTACATCCTCAACACGGACTGACAGCTATCATATCATGGAAACCGAATGAATATTGTACGTGGACTTGGGTTTTTTTTTATTATTATTTCAAAAGTTTTATTTTATCCACTTTAGACCCATCTTGTTTTTATCATTTATTTTGGACAAATAATCTGACTTCCTCAACAAGAAGTTTACTTGTAGTAAGTTAGTAATTTCAAATGCTTTTTATATAAAGAAGAATTATTTTGCATAAAATTAAATTGATTTAACATAATCAACAATAATTATCATTCTATGTTTAATTAAAATGATGATGTTTTGTAATGTAATGATGTAATTGTTTATTTTTTGAATTTAGGAAGGAAAATTTGAATATGGAATTACGGGATTGGCTTACAATTCCAACTATACTGTCATGATTCGTTCTTTATCTAGCGCGAAAATTGTAAGATTAGAATCATCATCGGTCAGTGTTCAATTCCATACCAACGACTGCTTGTCGATGCATCAGTTCAATTTTTCAGAATGTGGTTAGTGATTCGGATTGATGTTTTACTGAAATTAATTGTTTGCATTCTATTTGCACAATTGAATTTTTCAGCTCCTGGTTCTGTTCGCAATGTCACACTTCAATTTGATAATGGCAGTGCATTTGTCAACTGGAAACCGCCAAAATATTATGATCAACCGATCAATGAAAAAGTATTTTTGAATTATTTAGTGAAATGGAAATCTTCATTTCCACTTCATCGTCAATGTTTGAAACCGGTCGATCGTCAGTATATAGTGGTTAGTGTAATATCGACTTTTTTTCAGTTTTACTTTTTGATTTTCTAATGTTAAAATCATTTACAGCAAAATCTTACTGTCAAATTAGAAAATGTTACAGTAGGCTGCCAGTACAGTGTTGAAATATTTGCCAATACCACTGCGGGCATTGGAAAAGGGCAGCGTATTCATTTCAATTCAAGTAAAGCTGTAAGTTGTAGAATCAGTTTATGCATAATTTTTTTTTCTTTTTCAATTTTATTAAAATACAATCGGATAAAATTATTTATTATTTACTGGGTTTAATTTTAGCTTATAAAAGTTTTTTTGTAATCCATTGTCGATCATTATCCCACATAATACTGTAAGAGTACATTTTTTGTATTTTATCTTTTTCTATCAATTGCATAATTTGATTTTTAATTTTAAAATTGTTAACTACTAATACTTTAAAAATAGAATAATGAACAGTAAGTGAAATTAATAATCAAACATGTTTGCAAATAAATTATCACTTTACTTTTGTCTAGCTTTGTGAAAATGAATAATTCTTTTTTTTTTAGATTGCTCAACAGTCAACTGCTCGAACATTTTTCAATTTAAAATACCTCATACTAATACCTACCGGATTTGCAGTTGTAATACTCGTAATAGTTGTTGTGATGCAAAGACGCGGACGACCTGTAATTTGTCCTTTCTATTATAATAAAAATGCAAGAACAATTTTTTCTGTACGCGAAGTTTTTGAATGGATAAATTGTGCAAATTTTCAATCTTAACATTCACTTTCGAATTTTATTTAGTCTTTATTACGAAAGCCAAGCGTAGCTTATGAATTTGCCGGTTCTGAAGTTCCATTTTTTACTCATTCAGTTTCCACATCGGCTGCATCATTGCCAAATCGTCCAGAACGTATAAAAGATCTTTTGGATTATGTGCAGTGCGACGTGATACTTGGTGAGGGGACGTTTGGTTGCGTCTACAGAGCTATTTGTCATGCACCCGGCTTGCCTCAGATCGTTGCCGTTAAAACTCTTAAACGAGGTTGGTTTTAAGAAAGTAGAAGAAATTTGAATGTAAAAAATTACCATTTAATAAAATTGTATTCTTCAAGAATTTGGAAGTGAAAGTGAAGAAGCGGAAAAGCATTTGCTTAAAGAAATTGAATTGTTAAGTCGGCTACGGCCTCATCCGAATATAACAAAATACTTGGGTTATTGTTCTCGACCGGATGCGTTGATTTTGGTTTTAGAATATTGTCCACAAGGAAATTTGAAAAACTACCTCAAAAAACTTGTAAAAGTAAGTAATTTAATTTCAATTTACTTTACACTGATAATTTATTCAATATTCAGGGAAAACATTCGTCACTGTCATGCAGCATTCGAAACCGTCTGAACCCATTAAGCACCGATGATGTAGCATTTTCGAGTAATAAAACTCCGTTTCGCATATCTAATTGGAGACCTTTATTTTATGGTCATCAAATTGCTCTTGGAATGCAGCACTTGGCCGCTCAGGGTCTTGTGCATCGCGATCTTGCTGCGAGAAATATTTTAGTTGCAGATGGTAGGTAAACCGTTTTCTTTTTCATCACTTCTTAATGCCACTGCTTGCGGTGCAGAATTTGAACATTTTGACACAAAATTAGATTACCTTAACCGCAATTTAATATAATATAGATACTTGAAAATGAAACAGCAAAATTTTATAAAGTTAATTTAATGCATGCATTATAAATAAAAGTATTTCGCAATTGATTGACAGCTAATTGTGTTACAATTCGAATTTCATTTTATTCTGATTAGATATTTTACAGTTGTTACAATCATGTTATATATAATTTAGATGGCAGACAAGTGAAAGTATCCGATTTTGGATTAAGCCGAACAGGAGGCAATTACCAACAGCTATTTGGAGCTCGTCTGCCGGTAAAATGGATGGCACCAGAATCAATTTTCAATCAATTTTTTTCAACCAAAAGTGACGTATGGTCTTTCGGCGTTGTACTGTGGGAAATTGCTAAATTTGGTGATGATCCATATCCAGGCATTGAATTGCCTCAATTATTGGACCTGCTGAAAAGTGGATATCATATGCCTCAACCGGATGGATGTGATACTGCTCTGTCTGTGATTTGAATGTTTGCAATTAATCTTTTCTTTGTTTGAATTAATTATTCAATTCAATTTAGATACAATCTGATGGTGAAATGTTGGAACAAAGATGCCGACTTGAGACCAACTTTTTCTGATATTCGTACTCAATTGGAATTGCAGCTTCAGTTGAAAGCAGCCGACTTTGGTTGTCCAATGGAACAGTAAGAAAGTAAGAAAGTTCAATTCACATTACTGATTATTATTATTATTGTTCTTGTTTTTGTTTTGTTTCAATTTGGATTAATTCCATTTAAAAAATTACAAATATTTCTCCATTATTCTTTATATGACAATGCAAATTATAAAGGATCGTATTGAATTTAAAACTTGATGATAAATTGTTTTCAAGCATAATGGTTTAATATAAAAAAAAATTTACGAAAAATATCAGCAGAAATGTCACAAGAGATTACTAGCTCAAAGTATGGCAGAGAAGAAAAATTGTTGTCAGTTGTGCACAAAACAAACTCAAGATTCAACAAGAGATAAGCGAAAATTTTGCTACAAGATGGAGTAAACAACTTCAGCAAAGCAAAGCTTAGGTCGTTCTACGCGTTGAGAACAACAACAACGGCTCAGTTGATACTATTTGATAATTATCATCATGACAATGCCGAAATTTGAAACATTATCATCGGGATTGAATAATATGATACTTGAGAGCTAGATTCAGACGGTGAACTTTAAATTTGATGAAAAAGATTGCAATGATCGGCAGTTAGTAAGAAATATTTATGCACAATATTATGTTCGGCATGGAAATACAAACATCACAACGAAACAATAGACGAATTTAACAAACACTAGATACGTGCATTGAACAGGCGACAGCTTCACTGAACGCGTGCAGTAAATTATTTTTCACAGAAAAAATGGGAAATTAATTTTGTCTTCGGTTATAGGCGTATTGTGTTCTCACCAACGTGCAATATATATATATATATATATATATATCTTTATTGAGGAAGTATAAAATACAAACGCGATTCTCACAACACACACACAGAGAGACTAGAATTCCGCCTTTTCTGGCCTGTCTACTATATAATCTGATCTAACTAGTTTCTAGAACCGGTTTTCTACTAGATCTCTTCGTAGCGATCGTAAGCGTTAATCAAAAACAGTGATAAGCAGATAATTGAGCACATGTTGAAAATAATCTCATTTTCAGAAATCTGGATTAAACGAAATTGTTTTCTCTTTCAAAAATAAAATTATTTTACCCGCTGGCACTCAGTATAAAACCTTTCAAACATATATCCACTTTGTCCCCAATGGCATATTCTTTACAGATAGTGTCAATTAAAATATCACTGGTTCAGATGTATTGTTTTACAAACTGTTGTTGATATTTTAAAGGAAAGTTCGTATAATTTACATGTCAGAGTGGTTTGTCACTTCTGAAATACAGTTAACTTTTTCTCAGAAAAAGTGATTATAAAAGATTGCTCTTGATAATCTTTTTTGTAATACAGTACGTATTACGTAAGCAAATTTTCATTCATTATTTTGAATGTAAATGATTTTAAAATGAATTTACCAAAAAGTAGTTCAATATTTTGTTATTTAAATGATATATTTGCATCACTTGGTACATTTAGTTTCAGGAGTCATCGCCTCTAATTGATATATTTTCTTAATTTAGAATATTCGGCTTGTCAAATTATATTTTGTTGCTGAAATACAACTTCATAAAAATAAGAAATATTTATGCACAATATTTTATTCATGAGTGAAAATACAAATATCAGAAATGCAAATGTAATATTATAATAGAGCAATAAACGAATAATGGCACTTGATTGTTAACCGCAAGCGCCATTTGACAGGCTAAAGCTTCACTGAACGCTTGTAGTAAACCATTGTTCACCAGAAATGTGGAACATTAATTCTTTCTTCAGTAATGTTTTCCATCATATCATATTTGCCGTTGCTGTGTATGTCTCCATTTTCCGTGGTCCAAACCTACGCACAGCAACCAATCTCTCGCTCCTCACAGTGCTACTGCTTCAATATTGAATATCGATGATTTAACTCTTTCATTCTTTAAGAGTATGTTCGAATCTGCTGTGTGACTATAGCACACGCAGTCAATATTTTATCCTTCTTCTATGCATTTCTGATTTTCTTCTCCATTTGTCATCTTAAAATTAACAAACGGTTGTTGCAGATGCGAAGTAACACATCTTGACTTTAAATGGTCCAAGAGGTAATTTTGAATTACCGCTTCTTCCAACAGTTTTCATTTCCACGTATTTCCCGATCGCTTCACTTGCATCTGACAGCCTCGTTCTTCTTTCATGATGTATGTTGGGTATAAATGTAACCCACACAGATGCCTAAACCTTAGAACGTATTTCTGATGGTTGGCAAGCGACTCAAATCGACGATCTTGATTTGTTCTCAGTGACCATCATTTTCGGAAATTACCAAGCATTCATTCTTTCTTCGATATTTCATTGCATAATATCTTCGTAGGCTATTTTGTAAATCTTCTTTTTTATCACGTGTCCTTTCCAACATCGACATGCTAAGCTTGAACTTTTGCTTCTGTTGAAATTGGTTGATTGATTCTTATTCTTTGATACGAACAGCATCTTCAAGCGCTTCGATATGCCACTTCCATGATAGTTCTGCTGTAAACATTACTGTAGAGAATTACTTCAGCAAAGCAAGAAGTTCAGTCTTCGTAAGTGTTTACCACTGGCAGCGCATGCTAGCACACTGACAGCAAACAACAGCTCCACTGCCTTTTATTGTCACAATGCTCAGCTTTTATTCACAATTGGCCAATCATAGGTTTCGACAAATCAAATTCCACTTTGACAAGCATTTCTTGGAATTGCCATTGAAATCGATTGCAACATTTTATTGATTACCATTAATTGTTCGGCTTGATTTGGTGATGGAGAAATGCTTGATTTATGTTGAAGCTCGAGCAGATATTCATATTTATCGGCAGCTGAAATTTCCACTGTTACTGGAACAGCCGGGGCGCCACTCGTAAAGCGCTAAGCAGCGATTGTCGCGCCCAATTCTTTTTCTGTTACATTTTCCGTGCTTTCGGACACAATGTCCAGTGTCTAAACAAGGTTAGCAAGAAAATTCAATCCACACTGAAATCATGTGACCATGATAAGCTTGTCCAGACCAATGTGTATGCTAGGGATTTTATCCAGTGGTTGAATTTTCACTTGAGCATTGGAAATGATTCTGCTGGCTATATCATTTCAACTTTCTTACATTTTCCTGTTGCTTTTCGTAGCACACAATAATTCAGATAAGATTTCCGTTCTGGTAGAAATTTTCACGCTGCAATCAGGTTGCATGTAGTTGATAACAGCGATAACGAAAATGAAGGCGTGCTGCAATTTTGACGTAAATTCATCTCTAGGACGCGCAGTCATATTAGTTGCTCTGTTTCATCAAAGGATAACTGCTCTGTTGATGAAAATTGTTGATCAACATACCACTATTCAGATTAGATCGAAAGGATGTTCTCTTCCTGCCAAGCACTGATACGTAATGGTTCGGTATTGACAAAGTCAAACGCGTTCTAAGATGAAAATTCTGCCTGATTTTCTGATTGACCGCCTGTTTTTTTCCAGTATTTTCATTTTGGTCTTGTAACTTAGCATTTTCAAAACTCAGGCTGAGAATAAAATTTGCTGATTTTCATGCTCACCATATTTACTTACTGTACTCTTACGTACTACCGTATTGTATTGTCAAGTTCAAATGTTTATTGTTGGTTTGTTGATATTGTTGTGATTGTTGTTATTGTTTGAAACAGGAAAAGTGATGGTAAAAGTTGATTAGCATCACAAATGTAACTTGCAAAACAACAATGAATTAATTAATGTTTACCTGTTTATTGTGGAAAATGTGATATTTCGATAGTAGCGTTAAATTTTCAATTTTGCTGAAAAATATTATTTGAATTGATGAAATTTTTAAACTATAAGTTAGAAAAAGAGTAGTAAAAAGCTGCAAAAAATGTTCACTAGATACGTGCATTGAACAGGCGACAGCTTCACTGAACGCGTGCAGTAAATTATTTTTCACAGAAAAAATGGGAAATTAATTTTGTCTTCGGTTATAGGCGTATTGTGTTCTCACCAACGTGCAATATATATATATATATATATATATATCTTTATTGAGGAAGTATAAAATACAAACGCGATTCTCACAACACACACACAGAGAGACTAGAATTCCGCCTTTTCTGGCCTGTCTACTATATAATCTGATCTATTTAGTTTCTAGAACCGGTTTTCTACTAGATCTCTTCGTAGCGATCGTAAGCGTTAATCAAAAACAGTGATAAGCAGATAATTGAGCACATGTTGAAAATAATCTCATTTTCAGAAATCTGGATTAAACGAAATTGTTTTCTCTTTCAAAAATAAAATTATTTTACCCGCTGGCACTCAGTATAAAACCTTTCAAACATATATCCACTTTGTCCCCAATGGCATATTCTTTACAGATAGTGTCAATTAAAATATCACTGGTTCAGATGTATTGTTTTACAAACTGTTGTTGATATTTTAAAGGAAAGTTCGTATAATTTACATGTCAGAGTGGTTTGTCACTTCTGAAATACAGTTAACTTTTTCTCAGAAAAAGTGATTATAAAAGATTGCTCTTGATAATCTTTTTTGTAATACAGTACGTACTACGTAAGCAAATTTTCATTCATTATTTTGAATGTAAATGATTTTAAAATGAATTTACCAAAAAGTAGTTCAATATTTTGTTATTTAAATGATATATTTGCATCACTTGGTACATTTAGTTTCAGGAGTCATCGCCTCTAATTGATATATTTTCTTAATTTAGAATATTCGGCTTGTCAAATTATATTTTGTTGCTGAAATACAACTTCATAAAAATAAGAAATATTTATGCACAATATTTTATTCATGAGTGAAAATACAAATATCAGAAATGCAAATGTAATATTATAATAGAGCAATAAACGAATAATGGCACTTGATTGTTAACCGCAAGCGCCATTTGACAGGCTAAAGCTTCACTGAACGCTTGTAGTAAACCATTGTTCACCAGAAATGTGGAACATTAATTCTTTCTTCAGTAATGTTTTCCATCATATCATATTTGCCGTTGCTGTGTATGTCTCCATTTTCCGTGGTCCAAACCTACGCACAGCAACCAATCTCTCGCTCCTCACAGTGCTACTGCTTCAATATTGAATATCGATGATTTAACTCTTTCATTCTTTAAGAGTATGTTCGAATCTGCTGTGTGACTATAGCACACGCAGTCAATATTTTATCCTTCTTCTATGCATTTCTGATTTTCTTCTCCATTTGTCATCTTAAAATTAACAAACGGTTGTTGCAGATGCGAAGTAACACATCTTGACTTTAAATGGTCCAAGAGGTAATTTTGAATTACCGCTTCTTCCAACAGTTTTCATTTCCACGTATTTCCCGATCGCTTCACTTGCATCTGACAGCCTCGTTCTTCTTTCATGATGTATGTTGGGTATAAATGTAACCCACACAGATGCCTAAACCTTAGAACGTATTTCTGATGGTTGGCAAGCGACTCAAATCGACGATCTTGATTTGTTCTCAGTGACCATCATTTTCGGAAATTACCAAGCATTCATTCTTTCTTCGATATTTCATTGCATAATATCTTCGTAGGCTATTTTGTAAATCTTCTTTTTTATCACGTGTCCTTTCCAACATCGACATGCTAAGCTTGAACTTTTGCTTCTGTTGAAATTGGTTGATTGATTCTTATTCTTTGATACGAACAGCATCTTCAAGCGCTTCGATATGCCACTTCCATGATAGTTCTGCTGTAAACATTACTGTAGAGAATTACTTCAGCAAAGCAAGAAGTTCAGTCTTCGTAAGTGTTTACCACTGGCAGCGCATGCTAGCACACTGACAGCAAACAACAGCTCCACTGCCTTTTATTGTCACAATGCTCAGCTTTTATTCACAATTGGCCAATCATAGGTTTCGACAAATCAAATTCCACTTTGACAAGCATTTCTTGGAATTGCCATTGAAATCGATTGCAACATTTTATTGATTACCATTAATTGTTCGGCTTGATTTGGTGATGGAGAAATGCTTGATTTATGTTGAAGCTCGAGCAGATATTCATATTTATCGGCAGCTGAAATTTCCACTGTTACTGGAACAGCCGGGGCGCCACTCGTAAAGCGCTAAGCAGCGATTGTCGCGCCCAATTCTTTTTCTGTTACATTTTCCGTGCTTTCGGACACAATGTCCAGTGTCTAAACAAGGTTAGCAAGAAAATTCAATCCACACTGAAATCATGTGACCATGATAAGCTTGTCCAGACCAATGTGTATGCTAGGGATTTTATCCAGTGGTTGAATTTTCACTTGAGCATTGGAAATGATTCTGCTGGCTATATCATTTCAACTTTCTTACATTTTCCTGTTGCTTTTCGTAGCACACAATAATTCAGATAAGATTTCCGTTCTGGTAGAAATTTTCACGCTGCAATCAGGTTGCATGTAGTTGATAACAGCGATAACGAAAATGAAGGCGTGCTGCAATTTTGACGTAAATTCATCTCTAGGACGCGCAGTCATATTAGTTGCTCTGTTTCATCAAAGGATAACTGCTCTGTTGATGAAAATTGTTGATCAACATACCACTATTCAGATTAGATCGAAAGGATGTTCTCTTCCTGCCAAGCACTGATACGTAATGGTTCGGTATTGACAAAGTCAAACGCGTTCTAAGATGAAAATTCTGCCTGATTTTCTGATTGACCGCCTGTTTTTTTCCAGTATTTTCATTTTGGTCTTGTAACTTAGCATTTTCAAAACTCAGGCTGAGAATAAAATTTGCTGATTTTCATGCTCACCATATTTACTTACTGTACTCTTACGTACTACCGTATTGTATTGTCAAGTTCAAATGTTTATTGTTGGTTTGTTGATATTGTTGTGATTGTTGTTATTGTTTGAAACATGAAAAGTGATGGTAAAAGTTGATTAGCATCACAAATGTAACTTGCAAAACAACAATGAATTAATTAATGTTTACTTGTTTATTGTGGAAAATGTGATATTTCGATAGTAGCGTTAAATTTTCAATTTTACTGAAAAATATTATTTGAATTGATGAAATTTTTAAATTATAAGTTAGAAAAAGAGTGGTAAAAAGCTGTAAAAGAATGTTGGATAACTTTTTGATTTCACTTTCACAAAAAGCATTTCGCTTCGTTGGTTTGTCAGTTTGGTTTTTGAAAAGCAGCCCTGCTGAAAGCTGCAATGAAGCTATTCATTTTTGATTGATGATGGTTTTGAAAGAACGGTGTCACTTAGAAAAAGCTTTTAGAAATGACAACAACTGGTTTGTTCCCTTCAGCAATATATGCCTAATGCTTTTTTCTTATTCATCTGGTTGCATCGTTGTTTGTTGAAGTGAAAAAGAGGATGTTTTAAATTAGTGCTCTTTTGATTGACAATTCTTTCTGGTGGAGTTTATAAGTACTTTGGCATGGTGAAATGAAATGTGAATATTGACGAATGAGAAAAAAAAAGAGAGTCTCCCACTGAAATGAAATGTTCAAATAGTGAACAAAATGTGAGTGAGTTATTTTAATTAAAATTTACGATTTTTTTCATTTCAGTTCAGCTTATTCTTTCTTAAATTATTTACCGTTTTAAAAATTCACATTTGGTTTGGTAAAATGGTAATAGAGAAGCACTGAACTTTCTTCATCGACCCTGTGGTGAAAATCATATAGCGCGCATGTGGTTTATTCAATAAAATTTACTTAAAATGAAGCACACAAGAACATCGTAATTGTACAGATGCACAAACACACATGCATATGTAAATATTGTTTGGTTTTTAAAGAAAAGCATTTTTCGTCTAGTGAGAAAAGAAAAATTTTTGAAAAAGTAAAACAAATTTTTCATTATGTGATAAATGTTGGTTGTCACAGCAGGTAGAAGTTAAAGTATTTTTGTTGTTTGACTAGCAGTAGGAATAGAAAAAGCAATAAGAGGAAGGCAAAGAAAATTGACTCGACGATTAGCATGGCAACTGAATTTGGAAGAGATGTAAAGCAAAAAAAAGCGCTACAGGAAAAAAAGAGAAGAAACTTTGTTGTTGTTTATGTCGCTTTGATCAAAAGGCAAAAATTCAAAATAAATAAATAAATTGTTTACAGATGGGTACTTTCTTCGGAATTTTCTGAAGAAATGTCAACTGAAGCGTTGGAATAATAAGAAGCACGTTCAGAGCTCCATTTTGGATGAAAATCCAAGCCTAAGCTCGGCGATTGTTCAGTGTAAGAAGAACCAAAGTCGACAGTGCAGCATTGGCTTTCGGTGCTGCTTGCTTGACGATCGCTTCCATGCCTTGCAAAAGAACCCTCGTCACTGGAAGCTTCGGTGGAAAAGCCGCGCATCTGGGACGTGGAAAAAGGCAAACGCTTGACTGAGTCGAATGTTGGACAACTGTCTTTGAAAAATTCCAAAATCTGATCATCCGTCAACGGGGGCAGTTTCCTCAACAGGCGCCTTTCCTGTGTTTCGAGCACTTTCAATTCAAATTCTTTGTCCGCTAGCAGGTTCAACAACTTTATCGACCTGCTGCACAGGTCGATTTTGTGGACGTGATTGCCGAATAGTACTGCCATGCGAACCGATTTGCTGTTGGTTATTTGAGCAACCAATTCATGATGGGAGAAATTTCTCACATCAACCCCGTTTACAGCTAATATCACATCTCCTATAATAAAAGAAAACCAACATAGAAAAAAAAAGATCTACGATTTCAACATCTCTTTGCACCTGATCGCAAACCCGCATCAAATGCCGGACTATCCAAAGCCACATGATCAACATAGGTTATACTTTCTACAGTATTGTATTTCAATCGTTCGAATACATACGACTAAAAGATTTACAACACTTCACCAAATATATACATATATATATAAGATAGACTTGTAATTTTACCTGTACCGTAAAGCCAAATTTGCCTTTACGTCGTTTCGGTATGACAACAGTACGTCGAACTTTGGAAGCCAGTGAACCTGCTCTTATCTCACGTTCCTGTTCCAAAGCTCGCAATACGTCCTACAACAATGAATCACCTCTTGTTTTTTTGTCTTCATTTTTTTTTGCTTTTCAATTTAACACGTCATCATGACAGCACTGCAACAATGGTGGAAATTACAATCGCATTGCTGTAGAACATTCTCATATTATAGCAACTTTTCCTTGTTTATTTAGTTTAAATGCAATTGTGTAAAATAAATATAAAAAAAATTAAATTAAAATAACGCTGAAAAATTAATTTCAATCAAACAAAAGAAAAATTTTTATACAATATGTAAACAATCGATCATCATTGTGCATTGTGTTCTTTGATAACGATAAATGATACTTTGGAAAATTAAAAGAAAATATAAAATATAACATTGATAGAGAAGAAGAAGAAGAAGAAAAAATTTATTGACAACAAATCATGCAAATGAAATTGTTTTCAGATGATGATCAATGAAAAATTGGAATAAATGTGAAAATTCAACAATCAAATGCTATCAACAACAAAATAGAACTAAACGGGCATGCATATTTGATTTGGTTTGATTTGATTTGATTTGATTGTTCGTATCAAATAAAAACTAAACCTAAAGCACAAAGAAGAAGAAGAAAAATGTGATTAACAAACAAAAGAAATGTAATAAGCACAAAAACTATATACGGAAAAGCTTATTAGCACCACCACCATTTCAATGCAAGTTCAAAAAGGATGTAATTAAATAGCTTAAGTAAAAGAAAAAAAAAGAATAAAATCATTAATGAGAGACAACACTGATGTTTACCAGATTTTGAAAATTAATTTTCAAACGTTCTTCCGCCTGCCAATGCAATCTTACGTGTGTAGCAGAGCAAAGCGTACAATGATGACATGAAAGGTTACATTTGAATAAGTGAAATGGAAATCATTCTGTGATACAAACAATTACATGTATATATACATATATACTGAGAGAATGCTGGAAAAAAAATAGTCATGACCTTTCTTCAAATCAACACAACATGCCCGTTATAATGGCTTTGATTGATTGTATCCAATGATTCATTCATTGGATTCTAAACAATCGACCGCTATTGCAAAGTGAAACACTGCAAAACTAGCCACTGTTTAGTAGTAATTGATAATTTTAAGTTGTACCAGTTTGTTGATAGCAAACAACTATAATCATTATTATGATTATGATTACAGAGAATAATGAAAATTATTTTAAAAAAGGAAATGAACAGCACAGAACGACAATTTCAAACAAAAAAAAACAAAATTAATAATCCCAATTAAACTGTAGAATAGAAGAAGAAGAAGAAGAAGTTGCTTACTTGAACGTGTTCATTGGTTTCAGGTAAACATCTGGAAAAGTCAGGCTTGGCAAATCCGAGAAGAAAATTATCCGAACGACACATGTTGAACGTGAAGGGTCGTTGGACAACACGTTGGCGCCATTTACGAAAGGACGACGAATTGGAGGCGGCGCGGAGCAATTTCAACGGTCTGGGCAAGGAATTGGAACCCCACTTTGAACATCCCTTCCGGCAGTTGTCACCATTCTGCTCTTCTTCTTCTTCACAAATGGAATTCATCATTCACTCGTCCATACCTGAAAAACAACGTCAACCCAATCAAGACAAACAAGCGAATAAACAAACAAACAAACAAACAATCGTTGTTTATTGTTTATTTGTTTTGCCGGTTGTTGTATTTTGATTTGCACAATTTATGTTGAAAAAATGAATTCGCTGTTTTGAGGTTGGTGGTGAAAATTGACAACGACGAGCAGTGTGATTTTGCTCGAGCTTAATGACGAAATTAAGCTCGTCGCTGCTTGTTCGAAATGTGCTAGAGGAGGTGAAATGATGCATTTGATTGGTGCGCATATTTGCAAAACGAAAACTGTCACTTTTGCATCTTCAATCATCATCATCATCATCATGATCGTTGATGAGAAAAGAAATGAAATTTTAAACAACAAAACAACAAACAAACAAACAAACAAAACAAATGCTTTGCACAATGTTGAAATGTAATACAAGAGAAATGTTGGAAAATTATTGGTGGTGGTGGAGAAAGAAATAACAAAAATATTACGCAAACAAATGCGGTGGAAAAATTTTGACAAAATTCCACAAGTCAACGCTTCAGCCATGCCTGAAAGCGTGAAGTCACACAATTTCACATCTGACGTCATGGAAGCAGATGAACGTTAGCAAACGAAAATGGGTTGCAATAAGCCAGTTTTTCAACGCAAAAATTACTCACACTCTTTCTGGTTGTTCAATGGAAAATCACCATCCACAATTTGGTGCATCAGCAAAAGCATAAAAGCATAAAGCAAAAGTGCACACCATGCGCACGTGGCATCCAATAGTTGACGCCGGAAGAAGCTATTCAAAATGCAAATCGTCCTATTTCAACACTTTGGCCAATTTTATTCAACACCAGCAATTATTATTATTTTTCTACGCTTGCAATGGACAACAAACAACACAGTATTCCAAAAATTTTTTTACACAAATACTGTCGACAACAAATTTACTGTCGTCATTCAATTTACAAGCTTGCTTCAAACAACGCTTAAATCAACATCAATAGCCAACGAAGAGATGACATGGAAGATGTTCATTTTTCAAATTGGAAAACTTTCTCATTCACTGAATTTCAATGCACATCTATTTATTGTACTGTGCAAAACGAAAATGCAACATCTACTTTAAAATGAAGCAAAAACTCTGTGAAAATCTTCACATTATAAAAAAGAAAAAAAAACACACTATTATACTTTCAACGGACGAATTGATTGCAAAAAAAGTACGAAAATACAACACGTGATCAATGCTGAATACAAAAAAACGTATATTCGAATGAAACAATACGCCAATTTTAATAATTGAAAAATTTTTAACAACAATTCAATCGAACATAAAAAAAAAACAAATTTTTTCCACCAATAATTTCAATCACTGAATTATCATTTTGGCGCGCGAGACGCACATTCATACACACATACAGATAGTAAAGTTAATCACGTTTATTCAAAATTTTTTTAAAAAAAAATATAATTTAATCTTAAATTTTTTTTCATTTTTATTTTTTTCAATTATAATTGAAGAAAAACAAAATTTAAACAAATGATTTTTTTTTCTTTACAACTAAGCAAACACAACTTTACTTGATTGCAATGATTTGTTGAATTTATTTGCTCACACTTAAAAAAAACATTACTTTGATTGTAAAAATTAAAAAAAAAACTTTTTTTCAAATTATTATTTAAATTCGAGAATATTTTTTTCTGACGTCAGCATTTAATATTACTTAATTGCTCATTTTACTGTAATTACCGCCTGTAGATCATATTTGGATAACGGTTTTTGTTGTGCGGTGGTGTTCTGGTGGTGTGCGTTTTAAAGTTTCCGAGTTAAGTGGTGTTTCATCGTCATTTTTTTAAGTAAGCGTTTCTGCCTACTCTCGTGTTACTATTTTATTTTCGTGAAGGTGAGTTGCATGTTTATTTGGAATTGAATTAAATTCGTCTGCTTAATTGTCACTAGTACAGTTGAATAATTTATTATATTTCGTTTTATTTTAAAAACGGTAATTGCTGTTATGGAACTCTGTAAATGAACAATTCTTTCTGTTCTGTTGAAAGTATGAGTTCATTTACTTTTATTTCTGCTTCTGATTTCAGACATCTTTACACTTATAAATACAGACATGTTTAAAATTTTGAAATGATTTATTTTTAATTAGCATATGAAAAGTTTCATCACAAATTTAAAAATTTTCTTAATCACATTTATTACGGTTGATTTTTACTTACTGTATTATTGTCTTTGATGTAGTATTAAAAATTAGTACTTCTAATTTAACTTGGAGCAGTTTTTCTTAAAAAAATAGGTAGCTTTAATAAAGGATTGCATTTTCATTCAGTATCAACGTGAGGTTATAAGAATATATCTATAGAGTATAATATACTGATTCATTTCAATACAGAAATTTTTGTTTTACTTCTGTTATTTTGAAATTTCAAAAATTAACTAGTTGACTCTGAAAAAATTTTCATTTTTTAAGAACAGATTTTACTAAATAGTACAATTCATTTTAATGAAGTATGGCGTAATAATTGATTTACAACTTTTTGTAACCAAGATTGTTCATTCTTGTATTTCATTTAAAATCTTACTGTATTTTATTTGTCGTGTTGTTTTTTTTTTCTGCTGACGTCTTTAATTTATCTCTTCTGCTGCATTATTTTTTGAAACTGTTTTGTATTTTAACTATCAAATTTTTGGTATGATAACGATATAGAATTTTACAGACATATATGAGAAACTTCCTTATACTATTTGTTTATTTTATAAATATTTGATTGAGTCAATTGAAATTTTGAATTCACCAATTGAAATTCATGTTATATTGCCACTAATAAATTATTAATGAAATATATTTAATTATCACTTTTATTATTTTAATTTTGTTGTGTTTATTTTATCTTCATTAATTGAATTATTATCTTTCAAAGAAGTTTTATAGCTGAAATTTTTAAAGAGGTTCATTTATTATTTTTACTATGAAATGATATTGTATTTTTTCAATTTATATGTATGCTTTTATATTTATATTTTTAATTAAATTTTATACTAAGACTTTTCAGGTAATTATGTATATTACTTCTAGTGTGTATAAATTTTTTCAAGCATGAAATATTTTTCTTTATTTAATTTTATTTAAAAAATCGTTAAAATAATTATTTGTTTATGATCATTTCTAGAATTGATAAGTTTGTAACTTATTAACAAGAATTTATTTACTTTTATATTTATTTGTTCGTCAATGTTATCATCGCTTGTGAAATTTTATAAAGTGATCGATGCATTTTTGACTAACATGAAGCTTTTCACCGAAATAATAGCTTTTTTCTTTCAGCTATCAATCTTGCTTTGACGGTGAATTTCAATTTGCACTTTTGACCATGCAGGGATTCGGTGGTGTTTTGAAAAAGTTTGATAACTTAAAGCTGACATCAAGTGACAAGAAAACGAAGAATAAATCGTCTTCTCGTATCACGTAATTATATTATTGGAAATATTTATTTTTTTAATTGAATATTGTTATATTTTTATTTTTTTCTACCTAGGTATTCCAAAGATGATTTCATGAAAATAAAACAAAATGTTACTGTAAAGAAAACTTGGAAGCCAATGTTGGAGTTGTGCAATCAGCGTTTTATTGAAAAATTGTTGTTTGAAGAAGATGAAACGTATTCAAGTAAGATTTCAAATTATTGTTTCTAAAAATTAAGAAAAATTTAAAAGTGTCTCTCTTGTAGCTGATAAATTTCTTTTTGAAATATAATATGTCTATATGCACAGAATTGTACATGATATTAATAATTTTAGAAAAGTATGAGTGTTTTCGGGAAGGCTATGCGCCAAACAAAAATGCCGAAGCATTGATTGAAGCAGCAAATCGGCGTGCAATGCAACCGATGCCACAAAGATATGTTAGGTCACCGCGAATGCCCACTAGTAACCAAGGGCATATTGCTACGTACAGACATGCATCTAACACGTTCATGAATCGTGGCAACTATTTTTATCGTCCACTAAGCGCAGGCATGGGTAGTGGTTACAATTCCAGATGGGGAAATACCCAGAGCTTCGCTGGTGACAACGTTTTTATGTACGGAGAACAGAAGGGCAGGCAGACTTTCACTGACGGTTACGATAATTATGGTGCGCAATTTCATTTTGATGAATTGCCCTCTTGTGGGGATAGAAAGCGATTTGGTCGTCAATTTTACGACTTGGAGCGATTTTCTGGAAAATGCCAAGCAGAGCGAGCTTATAATGCGAATCGTTTTGCTCTGAATTCAGACATGAGACCACCAGCAAATTGGCCGCGTGATATGGACTACCATCGAAGGGTCTTTGGACAATCTTATGAAGGAATTTACTCACCGCCATGTAAATTTGACTCTTTATAGATTATTTAGGCAAATTTGTGTTGTTGTTATTTTATCAAATTTATTCTCATTTAATTCTAATTGTTATTTTCAGAGTACGGCTATTCAGTATAGAATGTGTATTATATATTTTGTTTAGTGTTGTGATTTTTGGTTACATTGCACATTTAATCCATTTGTTTTTAGTTATGCAACGCGGTTATCATTATTCTGCCTTTGCACCACCAGAGGTAATTTTTTTTCTATGAAGGAATTGTTTTCTTGAGAGGCACAATTTGAGAGATGAAATGAGACAATTTTATAAAAAAAAACGATCACATCACAATTGATACCTCGATTGCGAGTTTGGCACTTTTTTTTTGGTTAATGATACTAAATGTTTGTTACTTTATTGAAATTCATATTATTATCACTAGTTTGATTTGGGTTATTATTTTATACACAGACAAGTTGTATAGTGTTGTTGGGTAAAAGGAAACGAAAAATAGCTAAATTTGAAAATGATGTTAGTAAAACTTTTTTTGTTTAAAATATTTTTTCAATTTCTAGGAAGAACGAATGCTTTGCAGTGCTTTGGTTCCGTTTGATTACAAAGTGGTGACAGATGCGGTTCTTCGTTACAATGTTGTTGACATTCATCCAAAGCTAATGGATTTGATTAAAAATTACCACGCGATCAGCACTGGCAAGGTAGAAGACGTTGATGCGCAGAAATATGCATTAAAACAATTTCTACTGGGCTTTTTTTTTCTTTTTAGCCACCAGATACATTAAAAATGAGAAAAATTGAAGAGGACAGTGTGGAGATGGAGGCTAAGTTTGAGAAGGAAATTTTTCAACGTTATGCTGAAATTGTTTTGAAAGATGTTCAAGTTTTGGAATCGGCGAGCGGATCATTTAAGCAGGTGAAATTATATTATCAGTTATATGATGAAGAAGAAGTGTTATAAATATTTTTGTTTCAGGCAAAACCAAAAGCGAAAGCTTCTGAAAAGAAAAATGAGCAGGTACTTTCGTTTGTATTTAATATTTGATCTTTTTATCACAATGTGTTTGTTATACCGTAGGTTGGCAATGATGATAAGATCTACTTAAAGATTCCGAATGCAGAGACAATGAACGGTTTCAATTTATTTTGCTTTTGATACCATATATTTTGAATTTTTGATGGCTATTTTTAGGATATTATTCGCCACGTGAGATTTTAATGCTCATCAAAGTGGGCATAGTTGAAATGACTTCAGAATTGAAACTGCCAGGATGTTCTGAATTTCAAACTTTACGTATGCGGATGGTTTTATTTATATTTGTTTGTTATGCAAATGAAACTTTAATTATTTGTTGTTATCTTCTTTTTTAGGTGACGTACTTCGTGCTCACGGTACGGTCCCAGGTTTAGAGGAGGAATTAAATTTGTTGCCAAGTTTGTTTGATGTTATTAATTTTTTTTTTAATGATCATGCTGCATTTTTTTTTTCTTATTTCAGCTAGCTCGAAATCTGGACTGGAACTCCTGTGGAAAGATCGAACTAATAGTAAGAAGTTGTTTTGCAATAATTAACTTTGAAGACAAATCAAATGAATATCTATATCTATGTTGTAAACGATTGTTTTCCATGTTGATTTAATGAATTTTACTTTTATTTCAGATAATAAGTGAAATACTTTTTATCCGCGAAATCGATCAGTATGTATGTTAGCGGTAGGTATTTATGTGAACGAATTTTTACATGTTGCTTGTATGTGCTTAATAATGAACTGCTTTTTCTCATTTTAGAATGATATTTGTTTATGTTTTGTCATTTGGATATTCTGTTAAATTGCGTCATGCAGTTGATATTGTTTGCATATTTTATTGTCAGTTATAACTTTTATATTTATTTATTAAAATGAAATAAATCTCAGAATAGTACTGTTTTTTTTTTATTTTCAAACATTGATCATTGAGCCAATTCATTTTACAGTTTTGATTGACTTTGTTTTTTGCAAATTTCATGCCACAATATGCGTACAGATTAATATTTATTTTATTGTTATAAAGTGAAAAGTACAATTTGCATGCTAAGAATTTAGAATGAAGATTTTAGCTGCTCTGCGTGATTTGTTGAATTTAAAGCTTCAGCTTTGTTCAAGTGATCATCATTGTGCTGTTGTTCGCCTTTAGATGGAACAGTATTTTCAGCATCTTGAAATGTGTGTTGAACACTGTCAGCATCGTTGTTGTAAATGTGTGATGTTTGATTTGCTGGTTTCAGATGCAACGTCAACGGCGTCAGGTTGTTTTCTGCTTGATCATCACTTACGGCATTGTCGTTTGGTTGCAAGTATCGGTTGCGATGAGAATTAGAAAATGAATCTGGCATTGGGTAAAACGGTGACTGATGATTGTTGGTCGTTTGACTCCAGCTATCATGTTCTATGGGATAGAGTAGTGGTTCCAGTGAGCTGAACGTGTTCAATGGGTCTGTACTGAAACTCGGCGCCCATCGACCGACACTGGCCCTGCTTTCATACGGCTTGTGCTTGGACGGCTGGTTAGATGGCGTGACAATGTCTCGCCCAGACCGATCTTGCCTGGATGATGCTTGATTCGGCTCGAACATTGAATATGGAAACCCAGGAAATAGTTCATTTACATCGTCAGTTGATTGGACCGCAGGAACTGGCATTTCCGATTGTGGAGACTGTTTTCCTTCGTTGGGATTGTAATTTTGGTCTATGAAGCCGTGACGTTTTTCTTTATTTAATACGTTTGTGTCGTACATATTAGCTCCGATTGGATGGAAATAGTTTAAATTTGACTGATGATAATTTTTTGGTACAGCATTTGGAAAAAATGCGTTGATGAATTGTTGGAAGTTGTGAGCCGCTGGATTAAAATCCATTGGCATCATTGGATGATTATGATTATTGTTGTTGTTATTGTTGCTGTTGCTGAAGCTGTTTGCATAAGGCGATGCAGGCGGGAAATTCAGCGGCATCTGGTTTGCTGGCATGTTTTCATTAGGATATGGGAAAGCGTTGTTGCTGTTATGTGTACCTGGAGAAGGAGGAAATATTGTCTGCTCACCGTGCGGTGGTGGTGGTGGTGGTGGTGGTTGCATCATCATCTGTGACATTGGAAACTGATTGTTCATTTGCTGTTGGACGACATTTGGCATCCAACTATTATCCATTGAAGGTAAAAAATTGCTCGGTCCTGTTGACCAAGGTCCAAACTGTGATGTTGGGTTGCCGTTGGGTGAAATGTGTATCGGCGGAAAAGGGCCTGCTGTGCTCTTTTTTTCCTGGTAACCTTTACGGTCGTCTTCTGAAACTTGTTTCACATTGACGAAGCTCTGTGATTCAGAACTCTTGTCATCAGGAAACGCTGAATTCGGGAACACCACAGGCGACCAGTCGACAGGAGTGGAAGATTGGGCTTTGCCATCATTGGAAAACATGTTAACATTTAAATAATCCAACGGATTGAATGCGTAAAGATTGGGCATCTTGTAGATATTCATGTTTTGTCCGGTTTGGTCTGCATTGTTGGATATTTCTTCTGCTGCGTTCGGCTTTGCATGGTCAGTAGCAATTGGTCGCGCTGAAGTAAAAAAGTGTGTAGTTATCAATTATGGAAAATCAGCCTTGTATTTATTGTTCGTTCTGTTTTTACCGTTGCATATATATATTGTTCCTGTATGGCAATTCCTTTTATATATATATATGGAAAATTATTTTGAGATAAAGCAAAATTTGATTTTTATCTGATCACTATGTTTTCTGTTTAACTGTAATGAAATATTAATCCGATTGACATGAAATGATAAATATAAATGAATAAATAAATGAACACACACACACACAAACACACATCTTTTTATCAGTGTTGTATGTGTCAACGTGAAAAAAATCCTCGTTGTTAAATTGCAAATCTGACTTGGCTTTAATATGGATATTTAAATAAACATAAATTTTAGAAGAAAATAATAAATCGATTCAAAATACCTGGATGTGAAAAGATCACGTGAAAAACAATGCAAAGAGTACAGATGCGAAAACTGAGGAACGGTTGCATAACGATGTTGCGTTGAAATGAATCACCATTGAACGGGATGTTGGTATTTAAATGAACTTAGTCACGCGTTGTTGTTGACCAACAGCACAGTTTTACCATAAAATCGAAAATTTCCGCTGAATTGAATAGCACGTAGTTCCGCTTTGTAAAGCGGGCACTTTCCGTCACCTGACGTTCTCTGTTGTGAATAAATAATTTTGTCACAGTCACTATTGACTGACCACTTGAAAATGTACACAGCGGTCAGTTTCAAATTTATTTATTTTATTTCACTTCTGCATATACAACTGGCTGATAAAATTTGGATTCACGCTACCGTGAAAACTTTATGACCTGACGACTAATTGAAAGCGTCACTAATAAATAAACCTGAACACCTTTTCACAGCGTCATGAGTGTTCTTCTATACAGGGGTTCATATTGGTGCTTGGCTTCCAACTTGTACTTTTTCTTCATTCACTGCACTAAATCAAGCGCACGCACTTTTGCTCAAATATTCATAACATTCACGAGTGGCTCACTTTCATGACATCTCTATCTCTGTCTCTATCAGACAACTTCCAAGCATCAACAACATTTTTTCAAAACTTATTAATTATACAAAATGCACTTGATTCATTCCAAAACCCTAAAATACAAAAATACTTCACTGTTAAACTTCATTCAAGTAATCTACTTTTATTTATTTAAATATATTATTAAAAGGTGATAAAATTTATTTGTTGAAAATGTTATGATGAACAAAAATAAAAATATCGTTTAGAAAAACAAAAGAATCTTTTACATTTATATGCTATATGCTTATTGCTTTAAAGATCTGCAATGATTTGAAAACATTTCAAAGCAGTTTTATTGTACAATAAAGAAAGATTAAAACTTTGACATCAAAAGTACTCTATAAGAATTTCATAAAAAAATATTAGTGAAATTTTTAATAAATAAAGTTTTGCATTTATTTTTTTTTAATTATAATATTTATTTTGAATTATGTCATACAAGAAAGCAATTCAATTATTCTAGTTATGGTTTTGTGTATGTAATTTTTTCAGATTCGTCAAGTGGAAAAAAACTAATCAACACAAAGCATAATTTTTTAATAAAGCAAGTTGAAGTATTTTATATTATTAAAAAAAATTTTTTTTTAATAAAAAATCATTATATAAATTATGTAAAATACATCAGAATGTTTATTTAAATATCTGAATTTCAAAATTATACCTGCATTTTTTTAATTTTTGTAAGATATTTTGATGAAAGTTGATATTGTTTTATCAGATGATTTTTAAATGTACTGAAAAAAAAAATTTAATTTTGCTGATTCCATTTCATCATGGTGCACGAGAAATTCTTTCGTTTACACTGTGAATTTTGAATAGCTTTTATTTAGTATTGATTGATTTTGTGTTTTTGATTTTTCACAAATTTCATTTCATATATTTTGCTTTATTAAAAATTTTGTTGTATAAATGGACAAACCACGTGAATTTGTTACTGAGGATCAGTTGAGTGAAGAAAGAAAATTACGTCAACAAGAATGGGAAAGAGTTCGTCGAAGCGATCAACCTAAAGGTGAAATTGTGTTTGTTGAATTCACAATTGTGTACAATATGATTCAGCTTGGTTGTTTAAATTTTTTTGGTTAAACGACTGTTAATACTTTAATTTACAAAAGCAAACTTGTCCTTTGTCTGTATTTTAATTAAACATTTGCAATTTATTGCTTGTAATTTTATTTCTAATGAAAATGATTTAGAAGCTCCTGAACCTGAGATTGATTGCAGACCATTATATGTAAGACTACAAGAACAACGTGAAAAGAGCCAGATGGAATTTGAAGAATCAGTTCGATTAAGTAAGCACAAATGTGTGTTAACGTTTTAAATGTTTTTACTGGAAAGCTTTTGTTTTCTTTATTTGTTTAAAATGTAATTCTTGTATTCAACGTTCAACAAGACTAAATAAGAAGTAATGCTTTAAATTAATTGAATGAAATAAAGCAAATAGTAAAAGTGTATTGTGTTGATTTCTTTTCTTTACCTACATTGCTTTCGACAGAGCAGATTTTTTGTTGAATTTGCTGTTCACATGTGAGTTTAAAAGTAATGAAAGTTGTTCAATATGAACAATTATTCGAATGCTCACTTGCACAACTGTAGAAAGTAATTATAATTTTGTTGAAATATCTGGGTTAAAAATATTATTCTTCCAAATATGTACATATACAGAGCACAGCATTCGCGGCTTAGACGAAGAGGAAGTGGGCTTTTTACATCTGGTCGATTGTGTTCGTGAAAGAGAACAAAAGAAAATCAAATCTGAAGAAGACGAGCTTATTGAAGAAGTGCGAAAGAAACAATCTGAGCTTACAGATGAATGTCCTGTGAAGCTGAATTTAACTGAGCCATCAACCACCAAGTTGACAGAGAAAAAGCCGAAACCGGTCAATAAACAAGCAAAGCTGCTATTAAAAGCAATAAAGCGGAAAAGGTACTGCTGTTAAATGTAATAAAATAATCATATTAAAAATTTTCTATTTTTTTTTCAAATGCAGTTCTAACGAATCGTCGTCTGAACCACAATCTTCAAAAACTTCGAAGTTATCCTTGTAGAATATAAAATATCTATAGCATCATTTTATTTTCTTGCATTCGCTTGAAATCATTTTAAGTAATTTTGTATTTTTCATACTGTAATAAACGATGTTGTACTTGCTTATTATTATTTGATATATACGATTGTTTAGTTGACTAGAGAATGCTGAGGATGAGAATGATGGTTCGGAACGTTTTATTGTCTCATGTTTCAGCTTAATTGCTAGCTTTAACGGCACTGACGAGATTGTTATGATGAACATCTGTATTTGTGTAATGGTTCAGAAATTTCAAGGAAAATTGCATATTTTTTGTAAATGTACAATTCACAGCGAAGCCTTTCACTGATAAATTGACAGAATGTCTCGAATTGAGAAAAGCGATTTCCATCTCTGCAAGTGTGCTGGTCATTACAAGATAAAATACTCTGCTTGATTGATTGATTACTCTTCAAATGAAGCGGATTTTTCGATTGCATGCAAAGTAAATTTCTTCTTGGTTATTATATTTTTATTGCATTATTTTCATTTTTTGGAAATTTTCCAAATCGAATTTCCATTCTGCATTTTCATATGTTTTAGTATATGCTGATCAATGGGTCGTTGTTGTCGATGGAACTATGCTCAAAGAAATAAAATATTGGCACTATTTTTTGTTAAGTGTGCCATTGTTAAAAGTTATGTTTGCAACAGTAGCACTTCAATGCAAGGTTTAATTTTTCAGAAAGAAAAAATAAATAAATAAGCTGCTTTGCATATGTAATTATGCAATTTGATTTGACAAAATTTGTTGCTGTTGTTGTTGACGATGATGATGATGATTTTACTTGTTGAATTATAGAAAGTTTTATTTAATTCGTTACTTGCACCTATTGAATGATTTGTTTTAGCTTATTAAGTTTTCGGTAGATCAAATACTTACAGGTTTGATAGTTGGTTATTGAGGTAAGTAAGAAAATTAACATATGTTTAACAGATAAGTTTTTGGAAAGGATAGTCTTGAAAACTGACTGTTTTAGGTACGAGTGAAAATGACCGACGACAAACAAATGTCTGCAAACTCAGAGAGTGATGACGAAGGTGAAATGGTTCTTCATCATGCTGACGAAGACACAGAATTCAGTGAATGTTATTATTTGGAAAAGCATTTCGTTCCGTTGAATCTCTATAACTTATTTAGAACGGTTTGATGCTAAATTTGAGGAGGGTGAACGTAATGGAAGAAAACGTCATCAGCAGCCAGATGAAGGTATATTTCTTATAATACTGCATGTGTGTTTTTCAGCTTTGCCGAATGCAGACGAGCTATTATTTAATTTATGAATAAAGAATTTGAAAATGAAACATTTCATTGATTCGATTTTAGATAAAAGGGACACTGATGATGGGGAAAATAAAGCAAAGAAGTGCAGACCAGTTGCAGAGTCGAGCTTTGCAAGTGAGCTGCCAAATCAGCAGGCAAAGGGCAGCGAGCGTTCGGATACGGTACAGCTTTTGGACAACAGCAGCAGCAGCAACAGCAGCGATGATTCCAGCAGTTCCTCAGGAACGGAAATTTTAAGTTGCTTTCTTCAGAATGCAACATGGAAGCATCGTCGAGTTTTTAGACGAAGGGACTGAAAGATGCACACCAAACGCATGATTGTCAATAAAGTGAACACCAATGAAAATATACGATTTTTTTCGCAATTATGCACATGCAAGGTTGAAATAAAAATTATAATCGGTTATTACCATTCGACAGCGTCTGACAATTGAAATTAAAATTATGCACTCTGAATAAGTCAACAAACTGATTTATTTATGTAGTTATTTTTGTATTTTACGAATGCATATTCATGATATGATTATGAAACAAACGAGCGGTATTAGCTCCAAATTTAGAAGCCATTTATTCCACAACTACTGGACAGTTTCTAATGAAACTATTCATCACTATCACTATTATTCATCAATGTGAATAACTTACTATCTAAAATCGTAGAAATTTGGGAAAGAAGTATTCGCTCTATTTTCGCAAAACAGCACACAAGTTTTTGAAATTTTCGAGAAAATCTTTTTTCCAAAAATGACTGGAATATCTTTCAATCCGTCAGAAATTATTAGAGAAGTACTACAAACATATGGACACCGTTCTACAATGCACATTTCTTGAGATATACCAGAAAAAGCAAAGTGAAAAATGTGATTTTAATGCTGTTGAAATAAAAAGAAATAGACATATATGTTCAATAAATATGCATATAAAATCAATTCATTAATTTTTATAGTATAATGTTCAATGTTGATATCAGTCTTGGTATCAAATGATGGCGAAATAGTGGTATCAAATGGCGGCATATCTCGACAGTAGAAAATAAAACACAAATGTCTTGCTTATATGACAACGTGAATCACGTATACCATACTGTGCTGGATTTTAGGGATCGGCAGTTTTACGCATATAAGCAGCCATAACAACTGTTAATACTCGGGTTGCGAGAAGAAACAGCGAATTTTCTTGAAAGTTTACTTTAAATGAATGCGGCCCGCCGTCCACTCACTTACATGGCATCCAGCACCTGTCTGAGAGAAGGTTGCTGACCCCTGTCATAGACGATGGAAAGATCTAGAAAATTAAAAATACAAGTGTTAAAATAAAAATCTGAAATGAATGAATGAACTAATAATAAATTAAAAACATTACCAACATTTTTCTCAATAAAGCAATGCTCAATTTTATTCTGTCAGTATCAACAAAAGGCATTAGTGCCACAAGGAATATCAGAAGTTGATCTTCGATTGTAGATAAAATGAGAAATGAAAACTAAATGTTGCAAAATGGTTATTTAAAATGAAATTCAAAACCGTCCAATTTATTTTTGTTTGGTGTTGCGTTTGAGTTCAGTGCTTTGCGTTCAAGAGTTATTAGATGATGGGCGAAATAAATCTTAGTGCACATTCTATTGAACAGTATATGCTTGTCTGTTGTTAAAGACTCATCACAAGAAACTGATGAATCAAATATCAGATATGATCGTGAATCTGAAATTTTTTGCTTGCTGAAGTTCTGAACTGGAAACGGGCTGGAATTTTTATGCATGTCACTACCAGTAATACCAATACTAGAACAAACCAGATATACATCAGAATTAGGAAGCAAATTCCTATTGGG